>PVJX010031018.1:0-21530 GCA_004027295.1 Dolichotis patagonum
TTTATTTATACACTTGGGAGGTTGAATATCAGGTGAAACCTCCCCACCTAATGGCTAACCCACTGATTTGTCTCAGTGCCCAGTATTCTAGAGACTAGAGCAGTTTATTCATGGGGCTTGCCCCAACACTCTGTGTTCTTGGGCTGACTTTGTTCCTACCTGCATGCTATGGGATCTCCAGCTTCAGCTGCCCCCTGCATGAGGAATAAAAACTAATTAATGACAGCACTTACTAAACTTCTTGTTTTCTCTCTCTCTCTCTCTCTCTCTCTCTCTCTCTCTCTCTCTGTGTGTGTAAGAATTGTAATTTGATGTTTAGGTTTCAGTCTGAACTTTTGTTACTGTGGAAAGCTCCACTGTTTTCTAGTGACACAAAATAATCTTGAAAGGAAATACTCAGAATCAAGGCTAATGTTGGAGGTTATGAACACTTGTGGTATACTTGTAAGTGTATGTTGTATTGGACAATGAGTTCTGTTCTCCATTTTACTGTGTATTCAAATTGGTTTCTTCATGTTTCTTACAACAAAAGTTCAAATTTTTTAGAAGATAATTGGGCTTTTCTCAAAGAGTTTTGCAAATTAAAAGTAAGATTTGAAAGCAATTTAGGTCAGCAGCCTTTCTTTCTCTTATGCTTTAAAAAATTACTATGGGAAATAATGAGAATTTGTTAAGCCTAATTTGTAAAGATGTAATATTTCTAATGTAAGATAAATAAGTGTGCATGTGGACTTCAAAGAAGGTAAAAATGCATAAAATTGCTTTGAGGAATATTTTGTTCACATTTTCAGGGGATTCTGTCCGTGGTTTGTTGGCTGCAAGAAAGAAAGGGCATGAAGAGGGGCATAGTCCAACCCACAGCAGCTAGGAAGCAGAGAAAGCAAGAAGGAACTGGGAACCGGAATGCATCCTTCCAGGCAACACCCTCACAGAGCAAACTCCAACCAAGTCCCACTTCCTGACAGTAATTAGATTGTTGAATTTATCAGTGGAAAAACCCATTGATGAGTATAGATGAGTCAGTCATCTTCCACACATGTGAGAATTTGGGGGAAATTTTAGATCTAAGCCATAACAAGGAATTGGAAAGTTTACAGTAATTAGCAGAGTAGGGATATCGCTAATTACAAATATTAATTTTCTGTATTTTTATATGCCACTATATTTCCATGTTATTTTCCACTTAGTTTGAAGAATATACTTTTCCTTAAAATGTATTATCTTCCTTGTTACATTTGAGATTTTAGAAATGCTAAGTAGCATTAAGATTGATAAAAGGTGAAACTGTTCTACAAGGAGTAAGAGAGTTCATTTTTTTTATTTGCTTGTTTTTCTCTCTATCTCCCTTCCTCCCTTCCTGTTTTCCTCCCTCCCACCCTTCCTCTCTCCTTTCCTTCTCCCTCCCAACCTTCGGTTTGAACCCAGGCCTTTTTACTAAACTTTACCCTCAGCCTTTTTGTTAATTTGACACACAATCTTACTATATTGCTAAGTTGCCGAGGCTTGGTTCTAACTTGGTAATTCTCTTACATTACAGGCCTGCAACACAATCTCTTATATATGTTTTTATCATAATTTATTTAAAAAGCTCATTATGTCTGCTAGCTTCCAAGTTTGTTTTTCTACTTTTTTTGTTCTGCCTTATAAAATATTTCTGCTTTATCTTTTCTAAATGAAGAAGCAATAGCTCTCATCTACATAAAACTGTGTTCTTGCCCTTTAGGAGGTTGAAATATCTGAAACTAAACAAGTAGAAAAAAGACAATGTAATTATCTAGACCAAGAAAAATATACACCCACAGTGTCAGTGCTGCAGCTATATGATACTTCATGTGATATGGTTGTTTATTTATTTTTGGTAGAAAATTAAGTTCCAGATGTGCTTAAAAGTTACTCCTATTTTTGAGGGTTCATTCAATTCATATAATACTGTACATGGTTGCTTACTATACTTCTAAAAGTGCATCACATGTAATTAAAACAAAATTACAATTATCTGTACATATGAACACTGGTATGTATAGTAATTCATCTTTTAGATTTAATAATTTCTAGTAGTTTCCTTGGTTATTTTTGAGAATTATCCTTGATAACTCTAGAAAGTACAGAATTTTCCATGGAGGATCATTCCAAATTTCTGGTCATGTCCCATCTCTGCTCTCAACTCTAAACAGCCAGCAACATTCTATCCCACATGCTGACTTGTAGTAATGCGCATATTTTCAGTATGTTCTTGTTTCTGTAGAAATCAATTTTATATCCATAGTCCTCACCTAGGAACAATGGCAAAAATAGGTCTTAATTGCTCTTTTAGATCTTCCTCATTGGGAGGAATAGACGGAAAATATTTAGCATTTAACTAAAAAGTAGAAAAATATCTTTAGAGATGCTGTCTTCCAAACACATGTTCTGTTTGACAATCATCACACTACTTTTATCCTAACAGATTACTTTTTGCACTTTAATGCTCCTTACAGTAACATATAGATACATATTATAATAGCATAAGTACAACAAGATTCTGTTTTGTGTAATGGAAATAAATATCTCTGTATCAAATGATAAATTATTGAAGAACATTTTTAATTTCTGTTTAGAATTGGACAAAAATGGCACATACTAGACAGTTAAACTGGTTACAACAAGGACAAAGAATAGATTTGGGTCAATAGAATTTTGCATTTTTTTTTTTTGCTGATAACTTCTTATCTGTTAAGACATTGTCTTTCTAGCTATGTCATGAAATCTAATTTTGCTTCTTCTGATATGGCTGAGCTTTTTAGAAAAGTAGTTAATGAGTAGGATGTTGGACAGTTCTAAGGTGAAGAACATATTAAAGATACAGACTTCCTCTCCATGTGCTTAACTTCTTCCATTTTAAGATGAAGAAAGCAATGATAACTTAAGAATTTAGCCAGAAACTATATTTGAATCTTTCAGCCTAGTTTGGTATATAATAAATACTCAGGAAATTTTGGATTGATGATTGTAATTATGATGATGAAAATCTTTGTAAGGAACAAAAATAAAGCATGCAAAAGAGCAGGATTGATTATATTGTCGATAATCATAGATTCTCAATCACTTGCCTTTGACATAAGTAGAGGATTTAAATCACAATTAGTTATTACCTCAGTAAGTAGATAAAAAAAATTCTCTCTCCTATTTTTCCTATTTTCCTTTTCCCATTTAGAAAGCAAAATGTATTCTCTAACCAGGAACTGTACACAGTATTCTATTATTTCATGCGCTGTAGGTCACAATGGGTTTATAAAGTAGAATATCTTCCTCTTTATATAAGTGCTTCCTTTTTTGCCCCTGGTACAACTTGTCTGCCTCACTTCAGAGGGAAAAAGTATCCCCTAAAGTTAGGAACATTGAGTGGAAATTTGGGGCGAATTTTCTCTGATCATTCCACTAGGTCGAGGATGTGGATAATGAAATTATGAAGCATTAATGTTGGTGAGAAAGAGGTGAGTAAGTGTGGTGGAAGCAGTGTTCTTGTTGATTTTTCAAAGGCAAATTAATTAGCTCAGCAGCAGAAGCAGCAGCAGCTATCAAAAGCCAAAGTGAGATAATTGGGCTTGGGGTACAGAACATTGTCTTCCTTGACAACAGTGCTTATTTCGAGAATAACCTTAATTTCTCTGATCATTAGAGGGGCCCAATGTGATTAGGCAACATTTATCCCAAGGAAATGGGGAAACTGCTCTGATTTATTTTTATAATTCTATATTTAAGTTTTAATGCTACAAGTTTAATCTTTTTGGAACTTAAGAATAAGGATATTATATGCCTAAAACAATAAAAAAAATCTCAGAGATGTGCTGACATTTGTACACTAAAATAGCATCTTTCTGACTTATCTTAGGTCAACATGAGGAGTGTTGTTTTGACAGGTAACTTTATTGTCTTTAGGAGAAAGTAGATTCAATGTCCTCCCAAATACCACATAATTTTTGTTAATTTTTCAGTGTCTGTAATCCACAGAAAAAGAAAAATATGTAATTGTTTTCCTACTATGACTAATTAGCAGAATGTCACCATTTATATATTTTTATGCTCAATTTTATTATAGGTTCTTATGGGAAAAAGAAAAAACTTTAAAAACATAAAACCATAATAAGTGCCTGAATCCATCAGAGGAAAATATATAGAACTCAGTTAGCTTTCTATTACAGATCAGTTATCAAATTATTTGATTTGGGGCAGAAACATGCAATTGTATAAAACCTACTACACATTTTAAACAGACTACCTGTTCCTAGATACAGTAACATAAGAAAATGAAAAGAAACAGCATGCTGGAGCAATACCTAAAAAAAATTGGTTCCTAAATCACTCCATGTTATTATAAGGAAGCTTTAACTGAAAATATCTTCTTAATTGATGAATATATTTCTAAAATAATTTAAAATATACAGTGTAATACTTGCGTATACTCATTAAATATGAGCATGACTGGAATATAAGGAAAATATCTCCATTACCTTTTAAAATAAGCATTCATTGAAAATACAATGTATGTTAGAGACTGGATAATGACAGAAACTTTAAAAACAGAAATACCATACAGCACTCAGGGACTCATGTCTTTAGGATGTGAAAAGTAACAGACAAATTATCATGCCCTTTGAACATTTCTAGCATTCTTTTGAACAAACTGATATGAAAACAGAAGAGGAAGAAACTCCTACTTGTGGAAAGTGCTTGATATCGTTTATTTCAAGCCAAACTCTACCATTTTGGCTTGAAATATTCTGAGACTGAGAAACATATGGATCTTTTGACAAATAACTTAATAGAAATCCAGTGTTTGGTGTATCACAAGATAAAATTTATCTCAAAAATAAACATCAATTACTGTGCTTCAAATACCTGCTATTTTGTTTGCATTAACACTGATATTAGGTAGAAAATTGAGAGCTGTTTTTAAAATACCTGACTGATCCTGAATAGATGCATGCATTTTAGGGAATGCAAATACTTTGTAGGAAAATGCAAATGTATGAGAAGTTTCATTGTATGAGGTACTCTTTTTATGTATGTGCATATTTATCAAAAATCTCCCCCAAAGGTGGTAGGTAGAAGTTGTTTAGAACGCCATACTGATAAGATCAAAGCCATGGGTGTGGGCTTCCTGCACTTTTTCCTTTTAGCTAGGCTTTTTGCAATATCTGCATCTGATCACAAGAAAAGGCACTTTGAATAAATCAATGCAAATCCATCAGCCATACTTACACCTGGCATTGGATGACTTACCTGAATAAACTTGTTTGCAAGCAAAATAGGTTGAAAAGAGTATCCTACATATGCTGAGTGTAATATTTTGTTTTGCTTTTTCAAAGCAGTTTGCAAGTCATTTGAGGACCACATTTTATTTTAGTTTTCACTCCCCCTTCACCACCTAACTCGGGGTTATACACATCTACATATTTACATGCGTCTACATTTTTTGTTTTAGGAGACTATGAGACATTATATATGGTTCCACAAATAAATAGTGATCATTTTTAAGCCCCTATTTTTGAGTACATATTTGCAAACTCACTTAAATATGCTTCTATATCAGAGTATCCAATTAGAAAACAAATAGTTTGCTTGAGCATTTAAAGTATATTGGACTTAAAGCAAGAGGGAGAGACAGTGGGAGCGGGGTGAGAGGACTGATTTCTCTTGATGTTTGGCTTGCACTAAAAATACTCGAGAGGTGAACAAATTCTACTTTGTGAGTATTTGTCTGCATGTCAGATATCTCAGTATAGAAATCTTGATTACCGACACTCTTTTTATTGAAGGTATGCTGAACAAATGGAAATGGCAAAGCACCATAATTTAGTTTATATTTATTTTTTCTACCTCATACTTTTGAATGTTTTCAAAGTTTTTTTGTGGCACATCTGTTTTTTCCTCAATCTTTGAATCGGGCATAGTAATTTGTAAATATCTGAAACAATTAGAGTAATGGTGTTCTGTTTTTGTCCTTAGCCTTTTTTGTGTTTCAAAAATTAACTGTGAACCTTTTTTTTTCAGTTTATTTTTGTCTATAAAATTAGCCAATAAGATAAATGTCCTCATTGCAGGTCCTCCTCCTTCTTGGTCTCTCTCATTCACTCTTTTACTTTATAGTTTTATTTCTTGGAAAAGTAAATTGCTTTCTTTTTTCTTAATTAAAATTTATGCAAATTGAATGCAATTTCCTCTACTTCTTTAAATTAGCTCTTGTACAATCACCAACAATCATTTTTTATCAACAATCTTATAGTTCATATGTTTAATTAAAAATTAAAATTAAATTAATTAAAAATGAAACTGATGAAATTTGTTTTTAGAAACTCTTTTGGTCTTAGTGCAACTGTGATGTCTTTAGTTACATTCTCTATAAATGTTTATTTCTATATTTCTTGATATCTGGTTATTATCCTGGGCTCATCAGAACAATTTACCTTCATGCTACACCCTTTCATTATGTAATATTTCCATTTTCATGATTCCTGACACTCAAACTATGCTTATGCCTACCTGATTCCAACCTATCCCTAAAGATTTCTCTTTGCTTTTTTTTTTTTTGTTGTTGTTGTTGTTGGTACCGGGGATCAAACTCATGACCACGCACTTGCAAGGCAGGTGCTTATGCCCCTGAGCTAAATCCCCAGCCCCTTTTCTTTGCTTTAAATGACATCATCTAAATTGAAAACATAACCTCTTCAGTCATCACATGATCTGCTGTATTCTCTTATAATCTGATATTTTAAATCAATCACTGAATCTTCTCATTTTACCTCCATAGCCAATAAGAAACCATCCCTTTCAATTTCTATTACCTTTGTTTTATATATAGTATATACAATTGAATATATGAGTCTCGGCAGTGATAGTATACAGTCTCTATGTGCCTAATATTATCCACCCTTACTAAACCTTTTTGCCCTGTGCAGCTGGGAAAACGTCTCCAAGCGAGATTGCTGTGTCCCCAGGCATGTTGATAAGGGGGCTTCTATGTGACCTGCAATCAAACCCACTTTTGAAGAAGTATTTCTTTATTTATATCTTATTTTTGCTCTAGAGTTTAAAGACTAAAAGCCTTAAAAATGAGGTGAATGCGTTTGAAATTTCAGTGTGGTAACTATTTTACAAGTCTCTAACTGTTTCTAAGAATATGGTAGTTGAGGCAGATCAGTTTTAAGGAATCTTGACTTGGTCCTTTTGTGATATTGAAGATGCCACTTTTATCTCAGTTACTATAATTATAAAAAATAAAATAAAAACCTATCTGTTTGGATCATTTTGAGAACTAAATTTTAGTACATGTAAAACTCTTAGAAAAGCACCACTAAAGTGTACATATGTGCTCAAAATCATTAGTATGGTTTTAAAGGCATGTTTTAAGGATAGGTTAATTTTTTTTCTTTAAGGAACCTCAGTCATTGAGTATTGTTATCCTTTCTCAACTTACCTGGTCACAAATAGGAGAGAGAAATACACTCAGCTAACCCTGTGTGCTAGGACACATGAAGCACCTGCACATTACTATTGGACACCTACTCCCTCAACCCAAGCCAGAGCTATTGCTACTGCACTTTTAGAAATTCCAAAGTGCCTTACCTGCTTGTGTATAACAAACCAGCTTTTAGAAGAACTGTTTGAAAACAGACTTCTCAACCTCTTTCTCCTTCTTGATTTTCAGTATTCATTCTAATTCACCTTTACTAGCTTTCAAGTAAAACAAGAAAAAACTTCCTTGTATTTATTTAAGTCTGTGTATCTCAATAAAGAGCCATTCATATCGACTAAGGAGTCAACATTATTCTTTCTTGAACCCAAAAGAATTAGTGTAATATCAAGTGAGTATGTATCCTTAAAATCTTTACTCATTCTTACTATCCCAGGACAATGTCCAAATGGTTTAGAATGGCACAGCTGTCCTGTGTAATGCACCTTGCCCATTTTTACAGGATCACTTTGTATCCTTCTGTTCTGGAAACAACAGGTGTTTGCAAATCCTTCTCTGTGCTATGGCTTCTCTTCCTGTCTGACTTTTCTATAGTCTGACCACTCTCATTTACTTCTTCCCATTAAAAGCCTATCTGTCTTGAAATCTCACTAGAGAATTCACCACTTTTGAGCAATTAAGATTCCATGTTCCTAGATAAAGGTCCACTTTACAAGGAGATCTCTCAAGCAAAATTGAGCACTTCCTTTCTAGTGATCCAACTTCGTATGCATTTCTACTATAATATGATTGATGGCTGACACACATGCCTAGATCTTTTTGATGGGTCACTACTGTAGACCAAAAGCTATTTAGTTTAATTTTTAGTCTTAAATATTATACATGAAGTCAGGAAAGTAAATAAACAATACTCAACAGATAAAATATCTGATTTTTATTTTGCAGAGTAGAAAGTGAAACAATGTTTATTAAGAAATTCAGAAGGCTGTAAATATTGAAATTTTACTTATTTAAGAATATTGGAAGAATATTGGAAGAAGCTTACTTATTTAAGAATATTGGAAGAATATTCCATGGTTTGTGCATGTCTTTTGTGCACAATTTTTTATTATATTTCTTTATATCTGTTATGTCACTGATTTACTTTTTTGACTTCTATTTTCAAGTATATTTATGCTGAACAGTCTTGGAAGACAGGTAATGATTCCCTGTAGATAAAAGTGCATATGCATTTATTATACAGTATAATCAACATAATGTCTCCCTTTGTGACAAAATCAGGCAGATTAACAGTCCATTTTGAAAGATGTGTTCCCTAAGTAGGCCTCTTGTCTAGTAATAATAAAATTCAATCTACGTTCAGACACTATTTGTCCCATGGTTCCTTTCATGTATTAAAAAGCAAGACCTTGATCTTAAAACAACTGCTTTAATTGAAATTAGGTTTGTTAAATAAGCAAAATGAACATTGAGGTTTTCTATCTCTTCTCTTACTGATAATATCCAGTAGTAACCTTGATGCCGTATAGACTCATCATTTGTGTATCTGTTTCTTATTTATTTAACTAAATAACTGTTCAGGAGAAAATAACATTATGATTGCACATGAATAATATCTTGTCATTTTTCAGAAGTGCTGGTTACTTTTTGGCACAACCTAAATTGTTTTTTCCTTCTTTTTTTTTTTTTGGTGGTGGGGATCAAACTCATGACCTCGCGTTTACCAAGCAGGCACTTATGCCGCTGAGCTAAACCCCCGGCCCGACATTTCCTTCTGAAAGGCATATTTTTTAATCCCAGTTATACAAAAAGTAATAGCAAACATTAGTTTTAGATATTTGTAAAATTTCAGATTCATAATCTAGTAAAATCCTCTCAAATTAAATTAATGGTTTTCATTTTACAGATTAGGAATTTGAGATTACAGAACCTGAACAATATATGCAAGAAAAAAGAATCTGTATAAACAACATGGAGCAGAAACCTATTGTTGGATACTGAAATCTACCAAAATTTAATTATAAAAATTATATTAGCCACTGTGCTTCTTTTTTCAAAATTCAATTCCTGATTTTCTTTATCAGTTTCCATCTTTTTATTTATTCTTCTTTTTCTTCTTCCTCTACCTTCTCCTCTTCTTCCTTGTCTTCCTCCTTTCTTCCTCTTCTTCTTCCTTTACTTCCAAAAATAAACATTGGACACACTTTCTTCTACTGGGGAGGTATTACTCTCCCTCTTTCACTTGTTTTTGTTTATTCTGTGGCCATGTGTATTTATTAGAACTATTATATGCCCATGGGTCATGTGACTATGATGCGACTTATCCAAGTATTGTATTTGTTAAGCATAATGTTTTCAGTATTGAATATTTTATCCAAAAATCTGGAATAATAATTTTCTTTAAAGGCTAGAAAAGTCTGACAACACTGGACACATATTTCTGTATGATTATAGGCAGCTTGAGGTATTCACTGGCAGTTCATTTAAAATTGTGCAGGTTGACCATTTGTAATAGGCTCCTACTTCTTTGTCATTTACCTGGCTGTTTTCTCATTCATATCACAGGACTGGACCCATGCATTTGAACTTGTGGTGTTTGATTTATATAGAATTCATTTATTGCACACATGGCAAGGAACTACCACCCTGAACCAAGAAATCATTAAGGGTCATGCAGCCATTTTGTTTCAGATCTTTCTCATTTTGGTTGAAAAAATTCCCTGTCTATAGTTTATTAAATAACAGAAAAAAAGAAAGTTTAGTAGCATTGTGAGAAATGTTATTGTACAGCATTCTGGCTTTAGTGATTTTTTCAAGAAACTTTGTGGGGTATTTCATTATCTGTCAAGCATTTACCTTAGTGAGTAAGTTGAATTATCTTGAATATATCAAGTTAGAAATTTGACTAGCTACTTATCTTTTAAGTAATTTTTAATCTATGACCATAAGTTCAAGCAAAGAAAAGTAATTCCACTGCTACAGATGACAAATAACATTAGCTAAAACCAAGAATCTCCCCAGTGAATGTGATGGAAAGATCATTGATTTGTCTCTGTAGTATATCCTGCATATGTAATGGCACATTAACTAGCATGTATAGTGACTTCCTTGAGTTGATACTAAATGAAGAAGAAAAAATAAACTTTAAATGTATTTAAACTTAATCAATGAATTTAAATTAAATCTAGTAGAGATTTTGTTATAGATTTTTTATCATATAAGATTAATTTAAAATGACTTCTTTCCTCATTATTTCATTACAATAATTTATTCCCATACACTTACTATTAGTAAGAAAAACGCTCCAAGAAGTCTTTAATGAGGATAAAGATTTAGATTCCAAATCTTTAGTTTTAATCTTATATAAAAGTATTTCATAAACAAGTATTCTTTGTTATATATCACTTTATAGACATACAATTAGAAGATATTCACACAAATTTAAATTTTTTTCCTCATCCCAGATAAGAAAATAAAATGGTTTTATAACTCTCAGTATTTCTTACTTTGCAAGGATTCATCAAGTTTAATATTGAATTTATTGAATTAAAAGAGCTCCAAGATCATGCTGAGCAGTGTCATTGCCATAGAAAATTTTGAGTTTGACCCTTTACTAGTTATCTACCTTTTCTCACTTTATTTTCTCCTCTCATTCTCACTTTTGTCCTAGAATATTTTAGCCAAGATTAACTGAGATTGCGTATTTAAAGTAATGAGCTTATTGTCTATAACACACCAACCACTTTAGTAAAGGGTCAAACTCATAGTGTGTGGTATAGACAGACTAATGAATCCAATCCAGATTAATTTGCTCCCAAAATCTTTGCCCATTTCACAGTCTATGACCAACAAGGGAACCAAATTATAACACATACTACCAAAATTTTCTGTGGCAATGGCACTGTTTGGCATGATCTTGAAGCTCCTCTAATTCAAGAAATTCAGTGTGAAACTTGATGAATCTTTGTAAAGCAAGAAATAATGACAGTCATAAGACCATTCCATTTTCTTATCTGAGTTGACAAAAGCCCAGGGAAAGCATGGGCAGCTGAATCTGGTGGGGATTCTTCAGTCCTAGGTAAAGGCAGACATGGAGCAGCTGCCCTACACTAGGTTCATAAATTACCTATTGTCCTAGGAATACCTCTGCCTGCCCCCGGTCCCTCACAGGGGGCCTGAGAACAGGCAACCAAGGCCTCTGAATAGAGGCAGGTGAACTGCCACAGATGCAGATCGGCTGGTTGACTCTTCAGCATTTGAACACGTGAACTATGGCTTTTGAACATTAGGTGCTCACATTTGAACAGTATTCAGGTTTAAAATACAGAGAATACAGGATGACAGGATAAGTTAGAGAGGGGAAAGTGAGTGGACAAAGGATCAAGCCTCTTTCAGAAGTTGTGAGCTTTCTACCTCGGAGTTCGCACCTCTCAAAAGTGAAACCCAGAGAGAGTGAGCTCAAACCAGAACCAACCCAGCATCTGAACTTGAGAGAGAGAGAGAGAGAGAGAGAGAGAGAGAGAGAGAGAGAGCAGAGACAGTGACAGAGATCCAAATTAAACTTTCAGAGTACAAAAATCAGTACTTTAGGTATAAAATAATTGTTCTCAAAGGGATGAAAGTTCTTCTATTACTAGAAACTAATAGGCAAGGCACACTGAAAATAAAGCATTACAAAACATGAAAATGTTTAATAATGTTTTTTAAAGGTTCAGGTTTTGTTAAGGTAAAAGAAAAAGAATTCTACAGAATAAGTGCCAACAGGTTTGCAACTTTTCAAAATAAGCTGGTTCTACCGTGAAGAGCTTCCCAGAGTGGTTTCATGTCTCTGGCATACTAACCCTTCCATGTAACTGGAATTGGGGCCGTGGAGTTATGAGCAGTTGAGTTTGACAGCCAGATCTCAAGGCATAAGATAAAACAAATGTACTTACATACTTCCTAAGGATGAACATCAGGGATTGATATTCTAAATAGGTATCAGTCGTCCTGTGGAGGCCAGGAGGAGCCACTAATCCAATGCCCTACAGGAATAGCCCCTATTCTGTATTCATGCCCGTTTACTATGTGACTCATTTACCCACTTGTCTCCAATTTAGTCAATTTTACCTGAGCAATTATTGTTGTGAACATATTCATTGACTACCTGATTCCCGTCTTGTGGTTTGCCATTTTTCCCCACCTCGGACCCACCTCACTTCGTGGTTTTTGCTGTATCAAAATTATTAGAAAAGAGGGTTTATAGCTACCCACTTGGACACCTTCTGTCTCTCTCCCAGTCAGAAGCTTTCTTTCTGTCGATCAATATATTCTGCTGTTAACCTCCATTGTTCCTAAAATTCATTCTTTGATTTTAGAAAACATGAAATTATACAGGACATCTAGCAGGTTGGGAGTTTCTTTCCGCTCTATCAGTGGGGTCAAGAGAGAAAATACAGAGGCAAAGCAAGGAGAGGAATCGGTTTTGGTGTCTTCGTGTGAAACGAGGCTATTTCTTTATTGAAACTAAAAAATAAAACTCATCCTTCAAGATCAGGAGGCATAGAGACTTGTAAACTATCTTGGCTCCAGGCAGAAGGTAGAAATAAAAAATATATCATATTGATAAATCATTAATATATATCAACCTTTATGAGCAATAGCAACAAAATTCCCAACAGATTGAAATGGTAGCAGGTTCTTACCGCTAACTTGCAAAAGTCAACACAAATCTCTGTGGGAAAATGAAACAATTAAGTAGAATGAGAAATACACAGAAGATGAATTGGGAAACAATTTTCTTCACATAGAACTTTACACTATTGATACTTGCTTTATGTGACCTGTTCCTCTCTTGGTGCTGAATACTTTCTACAGGGCGTCATAAATTGTTTTTCTCATTTTTACATAAAAGTGATTTAAAATATCTATTATTCTGAAACACAAAATTAATTTTCTGTAAGAAATAATTACAAACTCTACAATGAAAAGCAGAGCAAAACAAAACAACACAAGAATTTAGAAATTTAGAATTTTATAAAATAAAATAAGGTCTTTTTCTTCACTGCCCCAACTCTTGCACTATGTCCCAGCTCAGCCTGAATCTCCTATCATGGGGTGAATTTCTTGGAAAGGGTTGAGCTGGTTGCTCCTTTTTCTACAATGTGGAGGAAGGAGAAAAGAGAGCACGTGAGAAACATTTATCGTACTTCCACTGATCTGAAATTGATTTATTTGATGTATCAGGGTATTTTTAGTATGTGTTCGTGTGTGTGTGTGTGTGTGTGTGTGTGTGTGTGTGTAGTACTGAATAGTGAATTCAGGGACTTCACAAGAAGCTACATCCAGCATATTTTTACCTTTTTTTTTTCTTTTTTGAGACAGGCTTCCCTAATTATCTGAATTACACAGAGTATAAGGAAACTTCAATCCTCCTGCCTCAGCCTTCCAGAGCTCTAGGATTACAAGTATGCATTCCACCAATTTGATTCCTATCAGCAACTGTATTTTATTTTACTTTATTTTGTCTTATAAGTTTATTCTTCAGTAGTTGAAAATTTATCCCATTAATTAAGAATGACTGATCATCACTTATCCTGACATGGCCAATTTTACCCCCTTCAAGCATTGTTCAAAATGAGCACCTTTTCTCCTGCACTTTTTGGAGTACTTTCCAAGATTTAATGTACCCCAAACTGGCTCAAAACAGATCTAAATCTTCTCTACAAAAATTATGCTTTGGGGACTATATACTGGTGGAGAATAAAAGTAATCTTAACTTTATATTTACTTTTTAAAATTGAAATGTGATTTTACTTATTTAACACGATTTGCACTTATCTTAATCTTAAAAATACAATACTAAAACATTAAATTTTGCATTATTTTAATTTATACTTTTAAAGGTCCTCCAAATTATTTTAAAGTATATGTTACATTATTTTAAAATAATTTTTTATTTCTATTGGTACATGTTTGCAATACATAAGGATCATAATTCTTGTGCAAGGATTGTACATGTATATAACACATCTTAATACTTCCTTCATCTCCTTCCTTTCATTTCTCCTCTCTATCTCTTGGTCTCTATTCATTTTCCAAAAGATCTTCTCCCTATTTCATATTATCTATTTTTATTTTGCTATTTATTTATCATTTGGGTTTTCTCATGTAAGAGAAACTACGTACTGTTTAAGTGTGCACATGTGGTTTATTTCACTTAACTTTATGACCACGAGGTGCATCTGTTTTCCTACAAATAACTCAAATTTCTCCTTCTCTATGGCAGAGAAGTATTCTATTGTATACAAATATTACTCTTTTTTATCCATTCATCTGTTGATGGACACAGTCTACTTTCAAGATTTAGCTATTTTAAATTGCATTGCTATAAACATAAGTATGTATGTATGACTCTCGTATGATGTTTTATCTCTCTCAGGAACATACCTAAAAGTGAAACATCTGGATTAATTGGAATTTCAGCTAATTTCAAATAGTCACCTAGAAGAAAATCTCAGTCTATGATTTTACCCTTTCATGTGGCTGAATTTCATTTAGACAGGAATTAAAGTATGTAGGCCACTTGTAGAATAAGCAGAAGACAATTTAAAGTTATTGTAAATGTACTTGACAGAATATATAATTTTAATTATATAAAGAATCTCTACAAAGAAATGAAAATTCATCACATGATATCAAACAGAATTTCTCAAATAGAATGAAATAACTAAATAATTCCCTGAAAGGATTGAACAGCAGAGTATACAGGACAAGAAAGTATTTAGAAGCAGAATCATAGAAATTTGATTATTTGCTGAAGAGAGAAAAATATATCAAGGGAAAGATATGATCTGCTGAATGCTATTAACTCAACAGAGGAGAGATAGAAAGAAAAATTGTAGGCATAATATAGAGAATCTCTTGCAAACAAAACTTAAAGCAGCTAGAGAAAATGGTATGTGCAAAGGAAAAAAAGTGTCCTAGATTCCTTTCAATACATTCAGCTTTTCATCTTGCATAATTTCTATTAAGCCCAACAAGTTTCTCTTCATATTGATTGCATTATAGGTGTGCTAATAGCAAGTATTTTCAGCTTTCAATTCCCTAAATTTGTAAGTTTTATTATCCTTTTGCAACAATACTCACACAAGGCTTTTACACTACTGAACAGTTTTTTCTTTTTTTTTTTTTGGCAGTGTCTTAAAAGAATCAGTCCATCTCCAGCTAATCTCCATTGTCGCTGATTATAGCACTCATCTAAAATTACTGTAGTCAATTAAAACATAAAACAGAAACAAAAACAAAAAAGCAAGACCTCATGCTTAGAGGTTTTACAGCAAGGGTTGTCAAGAGTAATGACAGAATTATACTCATCAACTTAGCGTATTAAAAAGGATAGACATATAGCAATGGAACAGAAATAGACTCCTATATTGTATCATCCTTCACAGCCTGAAATAATTACATGTCAATAGGAGAAAAAATGAGTAATTTAAATTACCTTAGCATAATGGTCAATTCCATGTTACCCTGAGTGAATGGAGTTACAGTATGATTCCAATTACTAAAACAGTGAACTCAGAAAAATAGAACCAGATTTGCTGGGACATGCCTATACTCCAGATACTTTCAGAGGCTGAGGCAGGAGGATCTCAAGACTGAGCCTAGTCTTAGCAACTTAGTTAGTGTCTTAGGACAACTTTTTTTCAAAATAAGAAATTAGAATAAGGAATGTGGATATTACTCAATGTGAAGCACCTAGATTCTACCTTCAGTTCCAAAGAAACAAGGAAAAGAAAGACCAGTTTATGATGATGATGAAAATAACAATAGGTGATAAATAGCAGATTGAATGTACTCAGATGACTCACTAAGAAAATAATATGAAAACACTGGTGTTTGAATCAAACTTTATAAAAGTATAACACTAAAAGTTTGTTCATTTTATCTATTGACAATACATAAGTAACTTAGTGTTATGTTTACATGTATTATATGTATGTACAGATGTAAATATAACAATTCAATAAATGTAAATTGAGGAAACAAAGTAATAATCGAAAAAGTGAAATACATAGAAAACAGAAAGTCATGTGGTAGAAATAAATCAAAATCTATTGGTTAAATCACATAGTTTTGAAACCAATCTCTCCAATAATGGTAAAAATGTTATTTAATTGACATTTTAAAATTCTCACAATATATAGTTTCTCAAAGATTCACTCAAGCAATTAGAAAAATAGATACTTGGAAATAAGTGATATCAAAAGCATGTATTAAGTCCTAGAGATGTGATTATTTTTAAAAAATAAATGTTCAATTCACCAAGAATGTGTAATGATACAGAATTTTTTTGCAATCTCACAACACAATTCAAAATTTGTAATAGGAAAAGTGAGTTGTTTAGAAATATAAAGAAAAATGGGATTTCACCATATTCTGCTAGTAATAATATTTAAACTCACCTTTAGTAACACAGAATAGCAGTTTACCAACAAATGCACGCAATCACATGAAGTTTCCATGTAAGACTGTAGACAGAACAGTGTAGAAAGAGGAGCCATTTAATGATGGAACTGAATAATTGCTGTTTTCACTTGGAAAAAGAAAACAGAATTTCTGTTGTGCTCCTGTGAAGTATCATTTCTTTCAGGATAAGAAATACAGTATTATAGGCTTTTAGTTACTTCCTTTAAAAAAGTTTTATTAATCATTTGTTTTTCTCTTTTCTTACAATTTTAAGTATTTTTGATTAGAAACCAATAGAGTTATGAGGTTTTTCTATCACTGATGGCTTATAAAAGTTATCTTGTCACAGTTAAGAAAAACCAGCAAAAGAAAAGGTGTGGGGAGGGGAGAGACAGAGAGACAGGTAGAGAGACAGAAAGACTAGTTTTTATTTGATACAAAAGGATATCTACAAGAAAAAAGATGATCCAGAAGCATAAAAATGCTATAACTGATTGTAATAAAATGTCTATTTTTTTCATAAATACAGACTTAAAAACTGAAAATATAAGGAAATAAATATAACAAGCTTGCCATTTAAAATCAATAAAAGACAGATATGTAGTCTCTACCATTTAAAAATCAGTTTACAAAGAGCAGAAACAAGAAGATATGAGCAGAATATTGCAGTAATATGCATGATCACTACATTTAATAAAATGTATCAACCTTTTTAGAAACATAAGAAAATAATATAAAACCAAAGTGACAAATAAGTTGCACCATTTAATTAGTGGGGAAAAATATTTTAAAAACCATGAGAAAGCAGTGTAAAATCACAATGAGAAATAAGTTCAACTATTTAGTTAGTAAAAAAACAGCTCCAGAAAGTAGTCATTTGTCTTTTTTATAACCAATTTATATTTTTTACACAGATTGGTAGGATAAATCTTATAAATTTGTCTTGAAACATTATGTTCTTATCCTCAAGTATGTTTTATTTAACAAAGTATATTTTCTTTGTAAAAGTATATTCATTTGATAAAATATTTATTTACTTGAACTAAGAGATAATACAACACAGTATTTCTTTCAACAAAAAAGACTAGAAATAACTTACTGTAAAATAACAGGGATTATATTAAAAGACATATCTGATGACTGATATGATGACACTAAGAAATTAATAACTTCAAATATGTGGAGTAATATGTTTAGATATGTTTAGACAAAAACATTGACAATATAAAGCATAGAACTGCAAAATTTGTTTTATGTGAAATTAATGCCTGATTCAGGATTTCAAATATTAAAAAAAGAAATACTAGCACTTATATAATAAAACTATGCTTTAAAAGCGAGAAAATGAGAAAAATAAAATACATTACATAAATCTTATTTTCAGAAACGTTAACTAAATAGAGAATGAAATATAGCTTGATGTATTCTCATTTGGCAAATAAAGTATATTCTATTATTTGTCAATTTTGAGGTATAAGAGATAGTTACTTCAGTTTCAGTAAGTGTTGCAAATCCTTAGATATTTTTGGAATATCCACTATAATTGGAAACATAATGCTTTTAGACAATAACTGTACTATTAAATCTATAGCTACAATCATCTAAAACAATATATATATATATCAAGATAGTTATTATTATATGATTACAAGTTATAAAGATTTTCAAAGTCAAATGTTAGAATATAATTTAGGATTCAGTGTAGATGTATACAAATAAATCCTATGAAGTCATCAAGTGGAATCTGTCATAGCAATATATGTTCATATCAACAGATGATCACACAATAGTATTAATTCTTAAACAATAATATACATATTTATCCTAACTAACATTTTTAATTTATTGAAGGATCCCTTAGTCACTTCTTCACTATTATTTTAAGGCCAATAAACATAAAAATAAATGCTAAATTTCATAATTTAAATAACAAAATTAATGTATTTATGTATTTTCTAAATAATATATTTAGAAAGTACAAGTGCAACCTATCACATTTTATGCAGACACATTATACAGAAGAAATTACATAATTATATGCAAGGTATATTGCCCAGTAAATTCCAACATATATATTATTGTATATATTAAAGCCTCTTAACAATGAGGCTTTAATGAAAAACAATTAGAAAAAAACTGAAATTATTCCCCATTAGGGATTGACTAATTATTTGTGGTACATTCATGCATGAACTATTAGGTATTTAGCAAATATCTCAAAGCAGTATAGTCATTATATATAATATCAGAAGGTATATTGTGTAATATATACATATGATCCATATGAGAAAGAGAATACAAAAGACCTTTGAAAAATATTCAAACAAACCTCAGAAGAATAAGGAATTACACGACAATTTATAGACGTCTCTATAGTCTGATTTTTACAGTAATTTCTTTGCTTTTTTTAAAATTTAATTTAAAGAGAAAAAAACCCCAAACAAAACAGAATAAAGGATAGCAACAATACAGAATTCCAAGAAAAAAGGGAAAAGAACCAAAAAAAAAACCATTAAGAAATCATTACTTGACAAATTACATACTGACATCTTAGAAATAGTTGTTCAAATTACATAATTAAAACATGCAAAGTATACATTCAAACAGTGACGCCGTTAACAGTTCTGCTCCATGATCTGACAAAAACAGCAATATGGTCATCCATCTTACACACTCAAACATACATGCAATTATATCAAAAGGGTAAAATCAAACACAATAAAACAGAACAAAGCAGGTCACAAGAAAGCAATGTAAGAGACAAATTTCAAAGCTAGACAATTGGAGATATTAATTCTCTTTCTATCATATTGACTCTTGTTTCCTTTCAAATAGTTGTCCATATTGTCACATACAGGGAGTTCACATGAAACAACATAGTATGGAACTGATCTAAGCAGTACGAGGAAGGCGTTCCAGGTCTTCAAGACCTGACAATAGGGAAGCCAAGAATGGCTGTCATAGTGTCTCATTCTCTTCAAAACAGCTGTCCATACCTTCATGTGTGTTGAACTGGAACAAAACAAAACAAGCCTAAATCACTTTGAACAAAGCATGATAGCATTGCTAGACTTCACATCGTGACATTACTGAGTCAGCACTGGGTACTGTAGTATCTCTTTTTCTTCAAAATAATTGTTCATTTCAACATGCAATATATAGTTGGTTCTCGTAAACTGTTTATAAGCTCTACACATGCATGAGTTTCTACATGTATATCTATCCTTACTGTATTAGAGGGAAAAACAAAACAAAGCAAGATAAAACAAAACTATTCCTAGAAAAGCACAAAACAAAAAGTCATATAAAACCACAATACAAGATGATCTACAATGGTTACCATGATGTCTCAGCAGTATATAACAACATTAATAAAAACAAACCATTGGAGATGTTATAAGACTTCAAAAACAGGCAATAATCAAACCAGAGTGGGTATCTTAGTGAATCTTGTCATCTTCAGTGTAGTTGCCTATACTCTTAGACTTGGTGCTATCATTCATAACAGATTTGAATAAAATCAGTCAATAAAAGATAGCTCTCTAAAAACCCAGATTCAAATAAGATCAGTCATAATAAGACAGTATACGTTTTACAGGGCTTCTGGTTAAGTTGATAGGAAATTAGGAATGATTAACATATTATGCCCTTTTATTTTTGGGATAGCTGACCTTGTCCTCAAGTCTAGTGTAAGTAGACAAACTGGTACAGCACGTAATCCATCCAAGCAGAGTGATGAGAATAATGTAGATGTTAAATCTTGTTACCCCATTAACAATATCCTCTGCCTTCCTTTTTTAGGCAATTCCTCCCCTTTCACTCCCATAGCGTGCACTGCTTATTTTGGGTCCCACTACCTCCTTATATAGAGCATCTTGATGGATCCTATCTGTTGATCTACTTTGCCTGTGTTTCTGTTAGTATTTCGAGGCCCTCTGTACTAGAGATTATAGCCAATCTTCTCTGCCTCATTTTTGCTATTCTATTTTTCTGCCATTGGTAGTCTATTTTTCTCTTCCACTCCACTGTCTGCCCCATTCACTGAGGCCTCTCTGCCACTGTTCCTGAAATTCTCGTGTTCTTTTTCTCTCTTTCTAAAATGTCCTTTAGTATTTTTTGTAGGGTTGGATTGGTGGTCACAAATTTTCCCAGTTCCTCTTTGTCATGGAAGCATCTTGCTTCTCCATTAATTTCTAGAGAGAGTTTTGCAGGATACATCAATCTGGGCTGGAGGTTATTCTCCTTCAGGGCTTGAATTATTTCACTCCAAGCTCTTTTTGACTTGAAAGTCTGTGTCGAGAAGTCTGCCATGATTTTGATGAGTTTTCCTTTATAGGTGATCTGTTTCTTTTCTCTGATGGCTTTTAATATTCTGTTCTTATAGTGAATTTCTGGGATCTTGATTATTATGTGTCTGGGTGTAGCTCTGTTTTGGTTGTAGGTGGCTGGAGTTCTGTATGCTTCATACATCTGCATATCATTTCTTTTTTCTATGCTTGGGAAATTTTCCTTAATAATTTCTGTGAATAGCCATTGTAATTCCTCTGTTTTGATTCCTGCTTCTTCATTCACATGATTTATTCTTAAGTTATAGATCCTCTTGTCATCTTCCAGTCTTTGTATCTTT
>PVJX010031019.1:0-21554 GCA_004027295.1 Dolichotis patagonum
AGAGCAATAAGACAGGAAAGAGAAATAAAAGGAGTAAAGATAGGAAAAGAGGAAGTTAAATTATCATTATTTGCAGATGACATGATACTTTACATAGAAGACCCCCAAAACTCTATTGAAAGACTCCTAGATATAATTAACAAATTCAGCAAGGTAGCCAGATACAAAGTCAATACACAAAAATCAATAGCATTTCTACTCACTAACAACAAAAGTACTGAGAGAGCAATAAGAGAAACTACACCCTTTACACTAGCATCCCAAAAAATGAAATACTTTGGAATCAATCTCACGAAAGAAGTAAAAGAGTTTTACAGTGAAAATTATAGTACCCTGAAAAAAAATCAAAGAGGACCTCAGAAAATGGAAAGATATCCCCTGTTCATGGATAGGAAGAATAAACATTGTAAAAATGGACATTCTCCCAAAATTACTATACAGATTCAATGCCATCCCAATCAAAATACCACTAACATACCTCATAGATCTAGAGAAATCACTCCTAAAATTTATCTGGAACCAGAAGAGACCTAGAATAGCAAAGGCAATTCTAAGCAACAAAGGCAAGGCAGGAGGCATCACAATCCCCGACTTGAAATTATACTACAAAGCTACAGTGATAAAGTCAGTATGGTACTGGAATAGAAACAGACCCGAGGATCAGTGGAATAGATTGGAAGATACAACCACAACCGCAAACTCACTCAACCACATTATCTTTGATAAAGGGGCCAAACATGCTCGCTGGAAGAATGACAGTCTCTTCAACAAATGGTGCTGGAAAAATTGGCTGTCCATATGCAGAAGACTAAAACTAGACCCATGTCTATCACCATACACTGAACTAAAATCTAAATGGATCAAAGATCAAATATTAAAACAGAAACACTAAAACTGCTGGACGACAAAGTAGGTAAAAACCTCAAAGATATAGGGGTAGGAAGAGAATTCATGAACAAGAACCAAAGTACACAGGAAGTATTTCCCACAATCAATAACTTGGACCACATCTTATTAAAGAGTTTCTGCATGTCAAAAGAGGTTTCCAGCAGAGTGAAAAGAAAACCCACAAATTGGGAAAAAATCTTCATGGACAGCACTTCAGACAAAGGACTTCTGTCTAGAACTTATAAAGAATTAAAAAAAATCAGACCCTCGAAATTCAAAGACCCAATCCAAAAATGGGCATCTGAAATGAATACACAGTTCTCAGATGAAGAAATACAAATGGCAAATAAATACATGAAAACATGTTCATCATCATTAGTCATGAGAGAAATGCAAATTAAAACCACACTGAGATTCCATCTCACTCCAGAAAGAATGGCCAAGATAGAAAACACTACCAACAACAAGTGTTGGAGAGGCTGTGGGGAAAAAGGAACTCTTCTACACTGTTGGTGGGAGTGTAGACTGGTGTAACCACTGTGGAGGTCAATCTGGAGATTTCTCAAAAAGCTGGGTATGGAAGTCCCATTTGACGCAGCTATTCCACTTCTAGGCATATTCCCAGAAGAACTGAAAACATAATACCACAGTGATATATGTGCACCTATGTTTATAGCAGCACAATTTGTAATAGCCAGATCTTGGAAACAACCTAAGTGCCCATCAACTGAGGAATGGATAAAAAAGTTGTGGCATTTTTATACAATGGAGTACTACTCAGCTATAAAGAATGATCACATTGAGATATTTATAAATAAATGGACACGGCTTGAGACCATTCTCTTAAGTGAAATAAACCAAACTCACAAGGGTAAATACCATATAGTCTCCCTAACATGAGATTTGATAAGAGTATATAAGACTTTATGGTAAGCATGAGTCCCCATCTCATAGCTTTGAAGTCTTTCAAAGTTTTAAATCATCAGTTGGAATGGTGTTATCCTGTTTTGTTTGACTATATCATACTTGATGATATGAATAGCTGTTCTGAAGAAAAGAAAACATTATGACAGCTATTGCTGATTTAATATTATCCTTCTTAGAAGTCCTACCATGCTTTTTTTGTTCTACTACCATTGGTTCTTTCCATCGTATTGTGTCTTATTGGAATTTGAATATGTGTGATAGTTCAAACAAAGTTTTTTCTTTTTTATCAAAAATGAGATATTATAGTACCCATTGATCATTTTCTGTTATTTGGTTCAGAAAGCCCTGTAATTCTTTCACTCTATGCATGGCTTTATACTATTGTGATATGTTTGATATTATTGTATTTGAAACTATGCTCAACTATAGCAGAGTAAGAGATATGGTGTTAGCTACTGTTGATGTCCAGTTGACTTAATGTAAAGTACTGTGTTGCCTATGTTTCCTGATCTGATCTGCTCTGTACTGCCCCCTTTTGTTTTATTCTCTTTCAAATTGAAAAAAAAAAGAATTCTACTCACAACCTCCCCTCCCCCATCTTACCTTCTGGTGTCTTCATGAGCTGATGAGTTGCTATCTCCAGTAACAAGGATTTACTTTAAAAAAAAAAAAAAACTTTTTCCGTGTGAATCTTCTCTCCTGCTACTAGTGCAGACAGAACAGGTGGAAAACACCCTCTTCATTTCCATTGTATTTTCATTGATAATCTCTAACATTTCAGTGAGAGATATTTTGGTTCCCTTCACTAGTTTTATTGTTTACATTGTTTGTTCTGTTTATAAATTAAGAAAAATAAGCTCCTTAATAATTTTTACTGATAAAATATAATATACTTACTTTCTTATGTTTCCATGAGAAATAATAGCTATTTTCTCATGTTTACAGTTTCCAGCCAATTAAAAATGTTCAATGGTTGAGAAACATAATTCAAAAATTTTGTGGACAGTGAATTTGTTTGCAACTGTATTGTGCTTAAACTGAAGTTCACAACATTTATAAGGCTTGCTACTTTATTCCTCAAGTTAATCTTAATTAGAATTTGGGTTGTGTTTTTAGATGGAAAAACTCAATTTGATTAATTCTTCCTGCTTCCCAGTTCTAGAAGGTGGGTGTTCACTAAGATACCAAAAAGCCACAAGGATTTTCAACCTTACTATCATCATCTAGAGACATTTGTATTCATTCATTTATTTACTTAGACATTTATTTTGCATTTGACATATAATTAAAATAGTAACTGTTCTTTCACAGCTAATAGTCTGTTTATACATTCTGTCACAGTTTTATTTCAGCATTTCCCATATTGTACCAGTTATTTTCCAGCTTTGTGCATTTTTTAATCTTTAATAAACAGGGAACATTTTAGAGCTTTCATACTGTAATGAACCATACTAATCCTTGGAAAACTGAGGTATTATCTTTCCAGACACATTCTGCAATCACTTTTACTGTCCAAATTTGTGACTTTCAAAGAGGTCAATTAAATCTTACAGTGGTTGACTAGGAGAATAAATGAAAGTTATCCTAATATTTAAATTTTACATATTCAATAGAACATCTGTTAGGAGTGTCAATTCCCAACTCTAATGCAATGAAAGAGGTTGAGACATAGAGTCTCCTGTTTCTCTGGCACATATACATCCAAAACTCTTCTATCTTTGATTTTTGTCCCTCCCACTTTTCAAAATTAAAATAGGTTTCAAAATGTTTTTTAACATTAACCTTTCACATCATTTTTTTACTTTTGAGTTTCTTGTACTTTGCCTAATATGTATATAATTGTGATAGTGTGATATAATAAAAAGTTATATGTTTGATGTTCATCTTTGGCTCCTGGCCAGAGCTCATAGATCTCTTGATTCCCTAAGTGATAAGAGTAGAGAAGTGATAACAGTAATTTTTTTCTTTCATAACAAACCCCTTTTAATCACATCTGTGGTTTGTGTTAATGAAGAGTTCTTTGGAAAGCTTCTAAGAATAGAAGACTGCTTACCCAAAGAAAGTAGTGATTAGATGGTCCCAATTTTCATATACACCTTCTGACATCTGGAAAATACTGAAGAAGCACTAGAGATGACTTCATACTCAGTGTCCTGTGATCGAATAACTCATTCCCATGTAATAAAGACAAAAACTCAACAAAACAGGACTCATGGAGCTTCTGGTGCATGTGCACATGGATGTGGATGGATGATAGTGGATGGAGATGGCAAGGTGTCTCCCAAGCCCACAGGCCTTGCATCTTCCTCAAATGGCTGGAATGAACTAGTGGTCTGGGAATTAACCTTTTATGGCTCTTTTCATGACTTTTGTGAGCTATTCTAGTAAATTATTAAATCCAAGAAAGGAATCATGGAACATCTAGCTGATAGCCCCTTGATAAGAAGTGAAGGGACTCACACTTGAGATTAGCATCTTGAGAAGGGAATTTTTGAGGCTAAGCTTTTACCCTTGTGGCATTTGGGCCAGAGTCTACATTGACAGAGGCAGAAATAAATGGAATTGTTGGACACCAGTCAGTATCCACAGAGAACTAAATTGTTTAGTGGGAAACAAAACAAAACAAAAACACCTTGGAACCCACAAGTGTTATTGTGATTTGAGGGAGTTCATATCAGAACCCCATGTATGATGATGGTGAATGAAACAGGTGGAAAAATAAGAATAGTAAGAACAGCAAAAGAAAGAATAGTTAGCAACTTCCATTGAAGGGAGCCAACCTGATTGTGTTGCCACCACGATTAATTAAAAATTATTTGTGGTTTAAAAAAGTCCCTGGCACACAGAAAAAATAAAGTTAAGAAAGTAAATACAGTGAGCTCTCAATCTATTTAAAAACAGAATTTTCCATATAATCTTAGTTTTAAAACAACTAGACTCCTTTAGAAAATACATCTTCAGAGGCCTTTATGATGTTTAAAAGAAAACCTAGTTGTAATAGAGAGCTCCTGAAAAATGTTTATTTGTGTGGTAAAGTATCATATAAGAGATTTCACATAATATTATTGGAGATTTTATTAGGCATAGAGAAGTCACTATCATCCATGAAGCATAATGTTATTAACATTAGGTGTAGGGTATCATTATAAATAAGTTGGTTACATATAAGTTAGATGAGAAAAGATGAGGGCTACTTCAAGAAATAATTTCCTATTGATCAATTTTAATTAAAAGACATCTATGTATCTAAACAGTTTTAGATTGTACAAGAATAAATCATCAATTGGTTCAGTAAATATTACCAACCTTCTGTCACAAATATGAAAACAGGCAATTTTATTCTAGCTACATCAACACATCCTTTAATTATTTTTTCTACTACATCAAGCATTTGAATTAGAGGATGTTTAAAATACATCCAGGATTAAAGTTATTTAATTCTATTAAGCAATTGAAAATAATGCATTACAAAGAATGAAGTAGAAAAGTCAATTAAAAGTATTCATCTTATTTTGAATTTTTTTATTTTATTTAAAGAGAGAAGAAAACCAAACAAAACAGAAAAAAGGGTAGCAACAATACAGAATTCCAAAGGAAAAAAAGAAAAGAACAAAAATCACTAAGAAATCACTACTTGATAAGTTACATACTGTCATCTTGGAAATAGTCATTCAAGTTACAAAATTAAGGCATACAAAGCAGACATTCAAACAGTGAGACTGTTAACAGTTATGCTCTATGATCTAACCATAACTGTAATATGGTCCTCTACTTTATACACTTAAACATACATTCAGTTATAGCCTTTAGAGCACTTTCTTTTCCTCTCTTTTTTACAGTAGCAATTATGCATTTTGGGTTTTATTCCTCCAAAAGTTCTTATTGAATTTTACACTAGAGACACAATGCAATATTTATAAATATGATTCTTATTTATTTCACTAACTAGGACAGTCTCAGGTTTTCTCCATTTCTCTATGAAGGCCTCAAGATCGTCCTTTTTCATAGCTGAGTAATATTCCATTGTATAAAAATACCACATCATTTTCATCCACTCTTCAGTTAATGGGTATCTTGGTTGCTTCCAAGATTTAGCTATTACAAATTGTGCTGCTATGAACATGGGTGTACATATATCACTGTGATATGAACTTTTGAGTTCCTCTGGAAAATACCCAGGAGATGAATAGGTGGGTTGAATGGAGCTTCCACTCCTAGCCTTCTGAGAATCCTCCATATTGATTTCCATAGTGACTGCACTGGTCTACACTCCCACAAACAGTGGAGCACTGTTTCTTTTGCCCCACAGCCTCACCAACATTTGTTATCAGTTGATTTCTTGATGGCAGCTAATCTTTCCAGAGTGAGATGAATTCTCAATGTTGTTTTAACTTGCATTTCTCAAATGGCCAGTGATGGTGAATATTTCTTCCTGTATTTGTTTGCCATTTGTATATCTTCATCTGAGAACTGTGTGTTCATCTCAGCTGCCCATTTGTAGAGAGGGTCTTTGAGTTTGGGCAGTGGGGGGTTGATGATTTTCAATTCTTTATGTGTTCTGGATATAAGTCCTTTGTCTGAGGGCTTGCTGGCTAAAATTCTTTCCCATTCTGTGGGTTTTCTTTTCACTCTGATGGTGATTTCCTTTGTAGTGCAGAAACTTTTCAATAATATGAGATCCAAGTTGGTGATTCTCTGAAATGTTTCTTGTGCAGTTTGCATTTTGTGCATGAATTCTCTGCCTACCCCTATGTCTCCAAGACTTCTACCTACCTTATCTTCCAGTATATTTAGTGTTTCTGTGTTAATGTTTAGGCCTTTGATCCATTTAGACTTTGGTTTTGTGCATGGTGATAAGCATGGATCTAGTTTCAGTCTTCTGCATATGGAGAGCCAATTTTTCCAACACCATATTAAAGAAGCTATACTTCTTCCAGTGAACATGTTCAGCTTCTTTGTCAAATATCAGGTGGCTGAGTGTCTTTGTATTTATACTTGCATCTTCTAATCTGTCCCATTGATCTTCAGGTCTATTTCTTTGCCAGTACCATGCTGATTTTATCACTGTGGCTTTGTAGTATAATTTCAAGTCAGGAATTGAAATGCCTTCTGCCTTGCCTTTGTTGCCCAGAATTGTCTTTGCTATTCTAGGTTTCTTCTGATTCCAAATGAATTTTAGGAGTGTTTTCTCTAGATCTGTGAGGTGTGTCAATTGTATTTTGATTGGGATTGTATTAAATCTGTGTAACAGTTTTGAGGGTATGGCCATTTTTCACAATGCTTGTTGCTCCTATCCAAGATCAAGGAATATTCTTCCATTTTCTAACATCCTCTTCAATCTCTTTTTTTAGCATAGCATAGTTTTCAGCATATAGGTCTTTTACATTCTTAGAGTGATTCCTAAGTATTTCATTTTTTAGATAGTATTGTAAAGGTGATAGTTCCATATTTTCTTTCTTGGTGAGTTTTTTGTTTGTGTACAGGAATGTTATTCACTTTTGAGCATTGACCTTATATACAGCTATACTGCTGAATTTGTTTATTACTCCTACTATTCTTTTAATGGAGTTTTTGGGTCTTCTATATACAGTATTATGTCATCAGCAAATAGTGATAATTTAACCTCTTCCTTTCCTATCTTTATTCCTTTCATTGCTCTCAATTCTCTGATTGCCCTGTCTACTGGTCCCAAAACTATATTGAATAGGAATGGTTGTAGTGGACATTCTTGTCTTGTTCCTGATTTTAAAGTGAAAGCTTTCAGTTTTTGCCCATCTAGTATAATGTTGGCTGTTGGTTTGTCATAGATGGACTTTATAAGATTGAGTTAGACACTGTGTATTCTGAGTTTGTGAAGGGTTTTTATCATGAACATGTGTTGGACTTTATCTAAAGCTTTTTCTGCATCTATTGAGATGACCATGTGGTTTTTGTTTTTGACTCTGTTGAGGTGGTGTATTACATTTATTCATTTGCATATGTTAAACCATCCCTGCATTCCTAGATTGAACCCCACTTGGTTATGATGTATAATCTTCTTGATGATTTACTGCATTCTATTTGCCAGTATTTTATTGAGAATCTTTGCATCAGTGTTCATTAGTGAGATTGGCCTATAGTTCTCCTTTTTGGTTGGGTCTTTCTCTGGTTTTGTTATGAGAGAAATGCTTACCTCCAGGAATGATTTAGGGAGGATTGCTTTCTTTTCAATTTCATTGAAGAGTTTAAGGAGGATTGACAGTAAGTCTTCTCTAAATTTCTTGTAGAATTCAGCTGTGAATCCATCAGGACCTGGGCTTTTATTTGTTGGTAAGTTTTTAATTATGTTTTCAATTTCAATAGCTGATTTTACGTTATTCAAAATTGGTATATCTTCTTGGTTGAGCTTTGGTAGTTCATGTTTCAAGAAATCTGTCTATTTCCTCTGTGTTTTCCACTCTATGTGAGTAGAGATTTTCAAAGTAGGTGTTCATGATCTTTTGAATTTCCATGGGACTGTAGTAATTTCCCCCTTTTCAGTCCTCATTGCATGAATTTGGGTTTTTTCTCTTTTTTTTAAAGGTTAGCTAGAGGTTTGTGAATTTTGTTTATTTTCTCAAAAAACATCTTTTTGATTCATTAATTCTTTGTATTTATTTTTAATTTCAGTTGCATTGATTTCTACTCTAACCTTTACTATTTCCTCTCATCTGTGAGCTTTGCATTTAACTTGCTCTTCTTTTTCTAGAAGCTTCAGATGAACCATTAGGTTGTTAATTTGTGCTCATTCTGCTTTTTTGATATGACAATTTATTGCTATATATTTCCATCCTAAGACTTCTTTCATTGCACCCCACAGATTATAGTATGTTGTTTCTGCATTTTCATTGAATTGTAGGTATTGCTTTATTTCTTCTTTAATTTCATCTGTAGCCCACTGATTGTTCAGAAGATTGTTATTTCATTTCCATGTATTTATGCAGGTTTCTGCAATTTCCTTTGCCATTAGTTTTCAATTACAGTGCACTATGATCAGATATTATGCATGACATTATTTCAATACCTTTGCATTTGCTTAAGAATGTTTTATGGGATAATATATGGTCTATTTTGGAGCATGTCCTGAGAAGAATGTGTATTCTGATGTGGCTGGGTGGAAGGAACACCCTGTAAAGATATACTAAGTCCAATTGCTCAAAGGTGTGATTCCGGTCTATTATTTCTTTGCTGACTTTTTGTCTAGTTTATCTACTTCTTTGTGATAATGGGCTGTTAAGGTCCCCTGTTATAATTGTTTTCTTGTGTATTTGGTTTTTCATGTCCTTTAGTATCTGTGTTATATAGTTGGTTGCTCCTGTATATATTTATAATTGTTAGTTCTTCCTCTTGAATTTTTCCACTAACGGGTATATAGTGACTTTCCTTACCTCTTTTAATCATTTTAAGTTTGTTCATATTGTCTGCAAATAGAATAGTTACTCCTGCTTGTTTGTGGATTCCTGTTGCATGGAAAAATGTTTTCCATCCTTTGACTGTTAATATATGAGTTTTGTTTTTGGGTCAGGTGTTTTTCTTGTATACAGTATATTATGGGATCATGTTTTTTGATCTATTCTGTCAACCTATTTCTTTTGATAGTTGAATTGAGGCCTTTTACATTTATGGATATCACTGATAAGTATTGGCTTGACTTAGCTATTTTATGGTCCAGTTCTTTGCTTTCTGCTTTTCTTATTTAATTGCTTGTCCTACCTGCTGGTTTCTTTCTGTTGTTCTGGGGATTATAATCATTTTTATCTCTGTCTAGTGTGTCTTTCAATACTCTTTCTAAGGTTGGTTTGGTGTACGTGAATTTCGGCAGTTGTTCTTTGCCATGGAAGTATGAGTCAGATGTCATAGTTATCGTGACCTCTGCTCGGATGCTCTCGTTCTGTAACATACTAGTTTCATGCCAAATCAATCTCCTCCTCTTTGCTGAATTAACTGTTTGACTAGAAATAATAACTGTTGCCAGATATGTTAGCATAAAAAATATGTAATACCATTGCCATCCTATTTTGCAATGATTGGGCCAGTGGTGAAAACAAATGTAAATAACATAAACTCAAGTTTTTGTCAAGGTACAATTAATATGGGCAGACCCTCAACCCAGAAAAAGGAATTAAGATGCATTATGTACATGTGTCACCTCCACACAAGGAATTATCACACACACATTATGAATGGCAGACATGTATGAATAAATTATCAAAATAAACTAATAAAGATAATAGATGGAAGAGAAAAAAGGCAGGCTGTGATGATGCAAATGCACTAAGTATAAAGAATGGGTAGAATTTTGGCCAAGAATCTAGGACAGTGCTTAGGAATTGTGACTTAAATGGCAACAAAGATGGCTAAGATTCCTCACTACACTCTCAACTCATGAGTAACTCCCTCTCTCAAGATCTGCATTATATTATTGACTTAGTCTCTAAAGATTTTGAATCTTCCTTGGGTCTCAGTGGACCTAAGGACAGACATTTAGGAGGAAAACTCGATCATACTAACTGTATAAATTTTGAATTTATGGACATGGGTGAACAGAGGCAACAATTCCAAGATAGCCCTTTGGCCATCTGTCAGACTGCTGCTGAGAAACAAGAAATTCTCAGAGCAAACATTCTGATATGGGCAGTAGCCCTGATGGTGAACTAGGAATGATTCTGTGACTACTTGTGTAATTTGGCAAATTAGGCATCAGAACACTTTTCATCACTTCACTTTTATAAAGTGCTTGACCCAATCTGGATATGATTAGATTTAAATTCTAAATTTCTGGTTTAAATTTTTTTAATATGATTTTTTTAAAAAAGATTTCCCTGGAATATTAAGATTGCTTGTGATGTAACAAAATTAAGACACTGGTTGGGCATATAGCTCAGTGATATAACACCTCCCTGCAAAGTGCAAGGTCCTGGGTTCAGTTCTTGGCCCAAAAAGTAAAAATTGAGACACTGGAAGATAACAAAGAAAGTTATGGAATTGTACAAGGAAAAAGACTTCATAGATCTTCTCACCCAAGCCTCTTAGCTCCACATACTGAAGCAAAAAGACAGATCTCCACAGATTGTGGAGACACATATTTAGTGGCCATAATTAACCTGTTTGAGCATTTAGTTGAGTTCTTAGAAGGGAGCAAGCTTTTGAACAATTAAAACACAGTATAGCCCTGAATTTTTTTCCAATTTGTAACTTGTTCTGCATGTTGATGAAAGTAGACATCAAGATGCTAAGCAAATAGAAAATTTAAAACAGAATAGCATTGCTGCAAGATATAGTGAAATCAATTGTTGAAAGATCCATAGTACAGAATTCTAGCAGAGTATTTCAGTAATACTGGCAGTTCTGCAAAGTGACACAGGCACATTGCCTGTGCTAATCTGCCCCCTAGACTACCTATTTGGACACAGAATGATCTAAAAAGTAGGTACTATGATGAAGAAAATATGTATATGTCAAGATAATGAAAGTTAATGTTCAAACACATGTCTACTTCTACCTGTAAAAATAAGTGGTTCTGGATGACTATGAGGGTCAAATTTGCACCAGTGTTGGTGGATTTATACCTGATTTATTGACATTAGTATTTACCTAAGGATATTCTGCCATGGGACATGAGGAGGTAATTAAAAGGAGAATCCCAGGGGAGGTCATACTCAGAGGGTTAAATGCTAATATTAGCCTGAATATATTTCATTCAATAAAGATAATTTAATCAAGATATTTTAGATTTCATGAAATTCAAATCACCAGTCAAGATAATAGAAAAAAATCCATATTTTAAACTTCATGAAATTCAAATCACCAATCTGTCATGAATATCAGGATAATGCTTCATTCAACATTAAAAACTAAACCCAAAATATTCTGGGAACACTCAAACTCTCATGAAACTGTCTCAAGCTTTTAAACTGAGATTAATATGTATTTATGTGAGAGTTATGGTGTTTTTCTATTGTTCTACAATAAGCTCAGTGTAAAATGAATAGCTGTTTAGGCTGCCTTAAAAGAAAAGAGCAGCCAGGCATCATGGCAAGTACCTGAAATTCCAATTCAAGGCCAACCTGAGCTACACAGTGAGCTCAGGACCAGCCTGAACTATGTAGTGACAACCTGTTTCAAATGATAATAAAAAGAAAGAAAGAAAAGGACTAATAAATGAAAGTAAATTCTTCTACTACAATTTTCTTGTGGATATAATAAATGAAATGCATTTTATTGCTTTTTGGCACAGTTTCTCTCTTTGGGAATCTTTCCTCAAATTAAAACCAAAATGGAACTCTGAGTGTATCTATCTGAATTTATACTCAGCAAAAGGTAATTTATAAATATTTGATATTCTCAATGATTCCATGAGACATCACTAATTCTGTTTCACTTTTGAATATGCTCACACTGAGAGGTGGCATCTCCAAGTTTATCCAGCTAATCAAATAAAATGGAACAATTATTAAAACTAGGCTCAATCCCAGTTCTGAATAACTACAAAGCCAAATCTTTCTATCTCAATATAAGGAGAGTGTTGTCCTAAGCCTGGAAGATGAAGACTGTCAGTATCTTAACAGGTTGTGAGGATCTTGGGATAAATGTCCATGAGAAAGCAAGGTACAAGGATATTCTTCTTTCAGGATTGGAGAGTTCCTCATTTTCATAAATGACTATTTGCTGAATTTTATCCCCCAGCTTCCCAGCTAGAGCACCAGTAATATCAGATACTGAGAAGCAGAACGAATAGTAGGAAATTCCATTAATTGTTCCATAAAATCATCTCTGTTAAATCAGAGTAATAAAAAATCATTGATTAATCAAATTATTAATTTTCTTGTTCTGCCTGTTCTGAGGTATCTTTGTCACATTTTAGACTATGGGAACTAAAGTGGGGACACACAGGCCAAGTGTGGGGGCTCTCTGTCCTGCCAACCTCACAGCACCATCAACCCATACGCAGTTGGCTTTGCCTCTCAACTCCTATGCTCTGTTTCACTTACTCAGTAGTTTTTCCTGGTGTTTTGTCACAGAAATGGAAAGCTGATCAACACAGTCAACATAGCCAGCCAATCTGAAAGCTGAGGCAAGAGAATCACAAGTCAATGGATCCCGGCCCAGGCAGCTTAGTGAGATTCTGTCTCAGAATGAAAATATTAGAGCTGGCATGTGGCTAAGGTACAGTTGCTTAACATACAAGAACTCTGGGTTTGACACCAAACACTGTGAAAGAGACAAAGCAAGAAAGCAAGCAAGCAAGCAAGAAACAAAGTATTTATTAGCCATGAAATGCAAATTATGCAAAGAGAGAATCAGAATCATAACATTAGAGTATTACTATAGTGATATTTACATTCATAAAATTAGTCATATTATTTTTCAGGTATTTCTAATAATGCATCCACAGGAATTGTAATACTGCAGATTTATTTAAGTAAAATTTCAGAGATAGCTCTATTATGAAGACAAAGAGAAGCAGGTGATGTGGAGCACAGATTACCATGGCAGGATGCTAGCACTTTACCTTCAGTAACAAAGAATGAATATAGCATGTGCATATTTGAAAAATTAATAAGCATAAATATAGTCATAACTTGAAATGAGTTAATTGCCAAAGGAAATGATAAAAAGTTAATATTATGAGATAATGACTAAAAGGAAACAGAAATGTATATAACATGTAATAGTATTTGATTTTTTTAAAATTTTATTTAAAGAGGAAAAAAGCAAAACAGAAAAAGGGTAGAAATAATACATAATTTCAAAAAAGCAGTAAGAAATCACTAGTTGATAAATTACATATTGTCCTCTTAGAAATAGTTGTTCATGTTACAAAACTAAAGCATACAAAGTGGACATTCAAACAGTGGGGCTGCAAACAATTCTGTTCAACGATCCAACAAAAACTTAGTAATACGTTTATCAATCCTACACACTTAAACATACATGCAGTTATATCCTTTAGAGCACTTTGTTTTCCTCCTTTTGCTTTTTAAGTTCATTAGCTGTTTAGTTATATCATGTTTCAGCTTGCTCAGTACCTTACTGATCTGTTTTTTTTAATTGTTTTGTCTATTTCCTTTTTAATCACCTTATATAATTCTGTTGTTTTGTTTTTGTTTCTCCTCATCCAATATCACATGGATCAGCTTTGGTGGAGTTGGGAGTTTTTTGAGGTATTTTGTTACTTTTTTTTCCTCATGTTCTATTGTTTTTTTAATTTAATTTTTATTAACTTGGAGGTAGTAATATACAACAGAACAGGGTGGAATGAAGCCAATTGAGACAGTGTAGTGAAATTGGTACAGAACATCACAGCAGGTCATTGGGACAATAGTAATAGGCACAATTGTATATCTCATTATCGTCACAATAGTTGTTCTTTCAATCAGGTATAGCAAACTCAAAAGAAATACAGAATATTATAGAATTTACCAAAACAGAATATTGAATAGAGCAATACCATTAATCAGGACAAAGCAAAACAGCAATAAAAATATCTGCCTTTAAGAGAGTAGAAGGAAATTCCTCCCACTTGCTGCATTACATATGGTCAACCTCCCAAAAGATGCCCAGATCCCTGGATCCCACTTGCTAATGGGGGGAAGGAGGGGGAGGATATAGTATGTTTGATACTCAGCCCGTGCCCTGGTAGGCAGCAGGCTGGTTGCTGGTTTGCTCAGCACCCTAAGTTCCAACTTGGTGTGGATCTCAGGAAACACTGTTGCTTCTTGCTTCTTGCCCTGGGGTGGCCATGGCTTGACAGACCACAGCCACTTACCAGGGCGGCAGGCTGGTTGCTGGTTTGCTCAGCGCCCTAAGTTCCAACATGGAGCAGATCTCAGGAAATGCAGTTATTTCTTGCTTCTTGCCCTGGGGTGGCCGCGGCTTGCCAGACCACAGCCACTTACCAGGGCGGCAGGCTGGTTGCTGGTTTGCTCAGCGCCCTAAGTTCCAACATGGAGCAGATCTCAGGAAATGCAGTTATTTCTTGCTTCTTGCCCTGGGGTGGCCGCGGCTTGCCAGACCACAGCCACTTACCAGGGTGAGAGGCTTGTTGCTCAGTATTTGATATTTAAAACTATACATATGTTTATTTATTAGTAGCATAGGTGAACTATTAGTAATTTCCCCTAATGCACACATTTATGGACAAGCAGAGAGAAAATAGGAGAACACAGAAAGTATCTCAAATATGATTTCTCTGTGTGTGTGGTATTGGGGATAGAACCAATGTGCTTCTCACAGAATCAGGTCTCCAATTCCATTTATTTACTTATTTGTTAATTGTTGAGACAGGTCCTTGATCATTTATCTTTTCTAGATTTGAAATTTCAGTCCTCCAGCCTCACTTCCCACAGCGCTGGGATTCCTGGAATGCATCACCATACATGAATGCAGTGATTGCTGGAGGAGTGTGCTCATTGTTTATGCAATGCATTGCAGGGTGCTGGACGTTTGTGTATAATATACTGTGTGCCTCTCAAGGGACTATGATGTGAAAACCACCAAACTCAATATATCTATCATAAAGACTGATAAAAACCAAAAACACTCCTCAGTTTCTCCATTTTCAATAGGAGTGGGCTGAGAACTATTATTCCATGTCTTCTGACTGCCAGCCACCATCTGAAACAGGCTGGCCCCTGCAGGAGAGAAAAGGAGGCCAGCAAGTGGTGTATTTTCATAAGCAATCTAATGCTCACAGCAGAAGTAACATAATTGGAAGAATATCTAGTTTACAAAAAAAAAAGACGTTTCTTCTAACTTATCCCAAGTGCAAAGCTGCCCTGTGCATAAAAGGAAAACTAATAATAATAAAAAAATAAAATATTAAAGCAATGAAGGAAAACTACAACCATGTAAACCTTTGTAATTAAAACTTTATTTTAGACATTTGGCTTTTAAACATAAACTACATATTGCCTAGGGTAGTGCTACCTTCCTTAGTTTGTCACCATTTCTGTCCTCTGAGTTAGAAAACTGTTGGAGCCATTGAAGTTGAATACACATGCAGGGCTGTGGCCTGGCCTGGGCATGGCTGAACTGTGAATGAGGAGACACATGATAGAATAAGGAGGCAAGATAGGTCACAGTTGAGGACACCTGGCTCAACTCCAAGTAATAAGAATTAGATTGTGGCTACACGCATTTCACTCCTTTAGCAGGATTCACCTGGAGATTTTCTCCTAGGACAGTTCTCCTCAATTAGCACAGTCTGTTGCTTGGAGAAGTCCTTGAACCCCTCCCAAGATCCTACTCAGGTTGCCTGCATTTTCCACTTTAACCTTTTCCTTGTTTGAATACTAAATAAATATGGGCCTCCCAGAGACATTCCCTATCTTAGCCCACAGAATCTCAAACTCTGCAAAGGATTTTAATCCTCTTGGAGCCCTAAAAATCACACCATTTGTCTCACTCACTTAAGCTTTCACTGTACACTTCTTTGGGAGATTGGGGATCTAGACCAGGTCCCCAGTAAAAAACTGTGTCAAGAAAAACATCTGAGATGAAAAGAAAAATGACTTGTGTTAGGAAAACGTTTTCTTCCTTGAAAGCTGATTGACCAAGGCTTCTTTCACATCTTTATTTCTAAGGCTGAAAATCATGGTGTTTAGCGTGGGAATCACAGTGTTATAAAATACAGCCACCATTTTCCCTTGCTCCACGGATTCCTCAGATACATGATAAAGAGTGTCACATAGAATATGGTGACAGCTGTAACATGGGAGCCACAGGTGGAGAAGGCTTTGCGTCTGCCTGCTGTGGAATGGACCTTCAAGACGGTATGAAATATATAAAGGTAGGAAAGAAGAATGATGAAGAGAGAGAAGGAAAAGTTGCATCTGGCCACAATAAACATGGATGTTTCCTTTTTGGAGGTATCAGGGCAGGCTAGCTTAATGAGAGGGGGTCAGCACAGTAGAAGTGGTTTATTTCATTGGGGCCACAGAAGACCAGGCTATAAGTCCACATGGTCTCCATGAAGCCAGTGAGTGCCCCATACACATAAAGCCCCAGGACGAGAGCCATGCACATGTGCTTGGACATCTTGCTGCCACAGAGCACGGGGCACCCAATGGCCATGTACCTGTCAAAGGCCAGCACAGCCAGGATGTACATCTCCATGTGCACCAAGGTGATGAAAAAGTAGCACTGTGCCAGACAGGCAGGGTAGGAAATGGTTTTCTTGTCTGAAAGGAAGACCTCCAGCATCTTAAGGGTCACATTGGAGGAAAAGCAGAGATCCACAGGGATAAGTGGCCAAGAAAAAAGTACATGGGTGTGTGGAGCCGGGCATTAGCCAGGACAAGGACAACCATGCTGACATTTCCCACCACTGCGACCACATAAACAACCAAGAACAGCAAGAAGCAGAGGATTTCTAATTCCCGGAGATCAGTCAGACCCAAGAAGATGAACTCTGTCACTGTGGTGAAGTTTCTCAGCATCCTTGCCTTCACCAAGAGACAAGAACTTTAAATCTTTACATATTTTCTTTTAGATGGCAAATGTTTCATATTTTCTCAGTACTTTATTTTTCTTTCTTCTTCTATGACTCACTTTTGTCTCATGAGATACTAGAATGAGTGCTTTGATTTAAGCCAGATCTAATGAATCATCAGTAAAAAACATCTAACTTGGCCCTGGATTTCAAAGACATTGACCTTCACATTCTTTTCTTTTCTAAATTTCCCTTTTCCACCTTGCCAATTAAATTCCTTGGTCTGTAACTATATTTCCTACTCATTTCCACTTCTATTTTTTCTAATTTTTGCATTTTATTTAACTTCATGGCTATTTTTATTCTTGACTTTTGCCCTTCAGTGTGCATCAACAAATGAATACTCACCACTAAACTCAATTGCTTTCACAAAACTAGACACAAATCTGTAACACAAGTTTCTTTCCTGATAACATTTATTTCTTTCAGGCCATCTCAGATAGAATCTCTTGGTTCTTTAAGTGATAAAGTGATAAAGTAAAACATATCTTAATTTCCTCTTGGCTTATATATAAAACAGAGAATGTTCTATTTCAGACCCACTAGCTGATTTGAGGGAGAAAATAGAAAAAATATAAAGACTTGAAGTTGGACAATTACAAAGACTATAGTAAACCTTTCAGCAACTTTTCTAATATTCTAGTATAATTTGGACAAGCTAGTTGTTCAGAGCATCAAACCTAAATTAAGGTATAGAAGTGAATTATTTTAGCATGAAAGTCAACAGTAATGAAAACTGAAATGTAAAACTAAAGATAAATGCTATTACTAGCCCTGTTTTCTGTTTCATGTACTAAACCTTTTGATCTATAACTACATTTCTTACCTACCTACTCATTTATTTTGTCCACATTTTATATTTTATTTAATCTCATGCTAATGTATAATTCTGATATTTTCTTCTATACAATTTGAATAAACAAGTAAAACTCACAACTTCATCTAAATTAAGTTTCCAGATGACAAGGACAGGATCCTGTACAAGAATTTCCTTTCCTGATAATATTTATTTTTCTGATTTAAAAAAAACTCCCTCAGTTTCTTAGCTTAAGGGTACCCAAAGACAAATTTAAAATGTATGCTAATTCACCATTTGTAAGATATAAACACACTGTGACCTATTACTCAATGAATAGCTGCTATTTTGGGAGAAAAGAGGCAAAAAGATAAATACTTGTAAAATTTAACAATTACACATCTTACAAAAAAGAGCTTAGAAAGCTCACATTCTTCCACTCAATTAGTCTACTTTAAACAATCTGAATTTTTCAGAGCATCAGTCTTATATTATTGTGTAGAAGTGACTAATGTTATCATGGTAATTTACAACTGTGAAATCTGAGCTAGCAAAAGAAAGTGATTATCTATTCCAGAATGGAACTTGACCAAATGGACTAGAAGCCCACACTATCCCATAACCAGGCACAAGTTTGCTCTTCGAGGGCAGATCGTGACTTTACAGCTGAGCTTCTGGAAATAAAATAGAAGGAAAGCATGGAGAAAATCAATGATGACAATAGCTTTCTTTTTCTTGGTTTGTTCTCAAGCTACATTTGCTTCAGTGAAATGTCAGGTTCTGGACAAGAGAATTTTTATCTGCTTGATTGTAACACAGACTTTTCTCAACTTCACTGGTTGGCCTCCTACTGGCTATGATGGTGACATGGTACTGAGCCCTCCTGAATCATAAAAATAAGGAAAACTTTTTACAAATGGCAGAATAATTAGGCTAAATGATCTGGACTTTCTACTGCCAATCTGGACACACCAAAATTGACATGCCAGTTTAAAATATTATAGGAATGGAAATACACTTCTTACTTGCTTCAGCATCAGTTACTCTGTTTTGCTTTCCCAAGAACTAAGTCCATTATCTATTGATATAATGCTTTAGGATCAGTATTCCAAGGTTGCTACTAGAATGACTGCTATGTACAATAAAACTATACAAAATGACAACCATTTATTAGAATTTGGGGGTTATGCCCAAAAACTATAGCATGACTTAAAACACATTAACAATCAGATAATGCTAGTATCAACCTCTTGGGGTATTTTAAAATTGCCCTAAACCTTCTTTCCATTCAGTTCACTGCACAAAGAATTCTAAAATGTTTACTAACACACAGTTACAAAATTTTCTAATTCTGTGGATGGAAGATGAATCATCTGGGTTGCAAAAATTAAAATTGAAATTAAAACACTAGACAAATATACTCTTTAAATCCATCATCTGGCCTCCAACTTGGGAGAATTTTTCACTGAAAATTTTATATTATTGAATCTTCAAGTTTATAACACCTTTCTGATTTCTCTTATGTCCATTCCCTTCTTGTTTCTTATGTCCACTTTCCTTTACTTTGCTGAAATGAGTCCAAAAATTTCTTATGCTTTGCTTTATTATTCTGTGATCTACTTTTTACCAGTTCCTAATCTCAAACACAGCTCTAACTCAATATTTGTCTGTAAACACATTATTTTATAAAAGTAAAGGCTTTGAGTATAACAGTAGTTATCCCCTTTAGAAAGATAGTGATCCCCTCTCACACACCCTTTTTCTGCTTTACCTATATCTTTCCCTCCTCTCCTTTTTATTATATATGCAAAACTTGTGACTCTGAATGCTGTCTGTATACAGACAGATATAATACACCTATATAAACATGCATGAGTAGATTACAGACATAGATACTCACTACAATTTAAATTGTCCTCATGTGCATGAATATATTTTCAACACAGTACTAAGGTACCTATCTTTTTCTCTTTCCCTACTATAGAACACTAGATCATCATGTGCACCTTTCTATGTATGCATATAATATCCCCAAATCCCACATTCCTTTAAAATTGTCTACCAAGATATGTTGGTACTGTGTAAGACTTGAACATCAATACTTGTTTCACTGAATCAATTCAAAAATTTATAACTTGGTAAATTTGACTTAAAAGTTATACCTAAGCTATCCATTTTATCTCTACAATTGTAGACCAAAAAATTATCAAATTTTTGTGAATATTTGTATTTCTTACCTTAAAATATTGCTTCAGGGTTTTCCTTGGGAATTAAGTTAAAATGTATATGAAGATCTAACAGTGTATGAAACACATATATACATCACAATTTCAGTTTCTTCTTCCTCTTTGTTTAATCTCTAGAACAAGTGCAAATTGCCAGATTTTCAACATTGGTCCTACACACACACAATCAACAGAACCCTTTCTGTGCACTAATTTAACCATTTATAATTACACACTCATGCCTACCAGGTAAGTGTTTGGATTCCAATTCTAAACAACAACATTTTAGCTGGTTCCTAATATATGCAAAAAATAAAGGTAGCCCTGCCAAAAAGATAAAGTGAAACAATCTAAAAAGGAGAAAGAAATTATTTGCCTTCAAAATTAATGAGGGACAGCTAATTTACTTATGTATATAAGGTTGACTGCTTTTCCTAGTTGCATTTTTCAAATGAAGATGATGTCATCAGTTCCACAAGTTAAATGTTCTCTGAAGGCAACTGAGTCACTTATTAGCACGGGAGTTAGAAATGATTTGAGTGTCACTTCTGGGTCTCCTGTGTCTCCCTGTGTAATGATCTTCCTTCCTGTTCTTCCTGTATCACTAGGGTTCCTGCTCCCATTCTACCTTCCTTACTTAGCAGAAAGGCTGCATTCTTAGAAAAAAAAGAAATGACTTCACTTTCTTGCCCAGTATGCAAGGATGACAGGTCCTACCTCCAGGAAGCATCATTATCTCACAATGTTTTATTTTGAGAAAAGTTCAAGAACAAATGAAGGTAATCAGAAAATAAAGAATGCCATGAATTAACAAAATTTCTTTCACTCTTTCTTTTCCTAATTGTGTAATTAGGAAAGTGATGGCAATAGAAGATGAGGTTGTCCACAGGGTCTCTTTAGAAGCTCTTTGATTTGAGTTCAAAAATTGAAAGGCTGGAGTTCATTCTGTTTTTTTACTACACTGAGCAGTGACATTTGGGGCACCCTACCAATTCCAATATTTGTTTTTTGTAGGAAGCGGCATGATAGCCTCACTGCTGCCGCCCCATCCCGCCCTCCTGTGGGCATTTGGTGCGTCTGCCTACATTGCCCATGATCCTCTCTGCCTGGCCGGACATGACTGCGACCTATCTGGTCTCTCCACAACATCTCTGCCCGATGACATACTTCCTCCCTCCTTCACTCCCGCCAAAGAGTTGAGCCCGCC
>PVJX010031020.1:0-21629 GCA_004027295.1 Dolichotis patagonum
GGGTAAGCAATTTAAAAATAGCTTCTATAATAACTTTTGCAAATATTTCTTTGTTGTTAATTTTTGCTGTATTCTCATTTTTTATCATACTTTGAAGAAAAAGTTATTTTTATAAATTGTATTTTTATTAAAATACATTTGTGAGTTTGATGGATATTTGAGTAAACTTTAAATATGTTAACACAGTCCCTAAATGTTAGATTCTAAGATCACTGAAAAGTCCACTGCTACATGTGATGTATGTAATGACAAAAGATTATACAGTTAAGAAAGATAAAAGATAACATGTATATATACTTAGAGAAACTGAATTATAATCAATAGACAAAATGAATTTTTGAAATCCAACATACTCTAAATAATGAACTTTTAAAAAATAATGTAAGTTTCACAGTAACTAGTTTTGCATTTTTAGTTGGCAAAGTGCAATGTCTTCAGAATTTACCAAGAGGGAATGATCCTGTAATTATCTGTAGATGTGTTACTAAATGCTCTATTTTTTTTGCATCTTTCCTTCTATAGAAATTTAAAACTTTGATGCTATGTGAGGTCTTACTTACTATCTACTTCTTAACATAATCTTTCTCTAATATGACAACTTTCATTTCCAACCTGTGTTGTGTGTATCATTTCCAAGTATGCCATTAGCCTTGACCCCTTTCTCATCTGTCACCAGGCACAGTTCCAGGGAGTTCTTTCACTGGCATACTTCTTACACATCTAATGTGACACTCAATCGCACTTTACAGAGGCAAAAAAAAATCTCTACTTTGTGTTTGCTCAGTTAATTTCCACTACAGCCAGTGAAGCTGGGTAATTTGGGTTTACAGTTAAATATTTAATATACATTAAGTTCTTTAGCTATCTGTGCATGTGAATTAGAACTTTAATAAATTGTAATATATTTGATGACACATTTACCCCTAATTTTCAAATGAATATATCTGAAAGAAAAACAAATAAAAATTATTGGATTATTACACTAATTAACTGTGAATTTCCTTCACAAAATTTCTCTGCAAATCTATCTTTTTCCAGAGAAAGAATAATTTGTGACACAGTTTTCTCTTTTTTCTTCAGTCATTATGATCATAATATTTCTTCAGTGCTATGTATTGAATGTTTTTTGTGCATTTCAAAAAGTTCTTGTTGAAACTTAATCTTAATTGTAACAGTAATGGAAATTGGATTCCAATGAAATATGTTTCAGTGATGAGGTTTTTGACCTCATAAATAAATTAATGCTATATACAAATGTCTTGCATGGGCAGGTTTGCTTTGTTCCGCTCTTCTAATATCGCATTCCTCCCACCGCAACAAATAATGTTGCCTTCATAGCATGACTCTAGAGGCAGTTATCCAGCCCTGTACCTGCACTGTCTTCATTTTGCTGTTTCCAGTCCCCAGCTTGTTGTGAACCAGTCCCTTAAATAACATCCTCCTCATACATTTATTTTCTCTCTGGAGAACTCTGGTACATTCAACAATAGACATTAATTTCATGCCAAATTTAGAATGGGTATCTTGTTCATGTACCTACTGGAATATATTGCTTCAATGGCAGCTTTTGATTTTTTTATTGAAAACGAAACCATTTTCAGAGTTACACTTGCTATCCTTTTCAAGCTATCAGTGTTCTCAAACCAGTCATAATTCCCTCTCTTACAAACCACCATCCATCCCATTATTCTCTGGATGAAAATTATGTAGCATAAGAGAAATGATCAGTCCACTAAGACACATATTGTGAGGAAAGTGCAATACTCACAAACATGATCTGATAAGAAATTATGAGGATTACGTTAAAAATGTGGAGAGGATACAGTGAATGCAGGAAGAATGAATTCAACCTGGCTACTTATGATGGCCGGAAAATAAGAAATGTTATCTGATTTCCTTTAAACATGGAAAGATAAGAGTACTCTTCATGTATATCTGAGCCAAAGCTGAAGTAGTTAGATTATTTATCATAAGAAGTTATATTTTTATATTCATTATAAGGGCTTAGCTGAACCACAATTCATGTATATACACATGAAATTCTTAGAATCTTATTTCTCCATTCAGAAATAAAACATGCATTGTAAAAAAATTTTTAAAGAGAAAACAAAACAAAACAAAACAAAACAAAAAGGGTAGCAAAAATACATAATTCCAAAGTAAAAAAAGAAAAGAACAAAAAAACACTAAGAAATCATTACTTGATAACTTACATACTGTCATCTAGGAAATAGTTGTTCAAGTTACAAAATTAAAACATACAGAGTACACATTCAAACAATGAGACTGTTAACAGTTCTGCTCCATGATCTAACAAAAACCGTAATACGGCCATTCATCTTACACACTTAACCATACATGCAATTATGTCCTTAAGGGCACTTTCTTTTCCTTTCTGCTTTACAGTAGCAATTACACATTTTGAGTTTTACTTATCCTATAGTTCTTATTACTTATTACACTAGAGGCACAATGTGATATTTATAAATATGATTCCTATTTATTTCACTAATGAGGATAGTCTCCAGTTGTCTCTGTTTATCTATGAAGGCACCAAGGTCATCCTTCTTCACAGCTGAGTAATACTCCATTGCATAAAAATACCACATCTTTTTCATCCACTCTGTAGTTGATGGACATCTTGTCTACAGAGTAGTTGCCTATACTCTCAGATTTGGTCTCTGCATTCCAGCAGCGTTTCATACACAGCGGGACTGGCTCTGGTGAAAGCGAGTCTGACTACAGCCTTCTGTCCAGATTTTCATTTCTTTTTTCTTTCCTGTTAGTTTCTTCCCGGGCCTGGAGGATCCATTTCCCTCCATCTGGCCTTCTCCAGGATGTTTTATTCTGGTATCTGAACTGTTTCTCTCAGAGAGGTTCCCTAATTTGCTGCTTACTGATGTGCCATCTTCTAGAAGCCCCTGGCATCATTTTTCTTAAGATAAAGAAAATTTAAATTTATAAGATCCATAACGTAGATAAATATTACCTCCTTGTCTTAATATAGCAGTGTTTTCAAGAAAATAATAAATATCCATAAGGAGAAAATATGAGATGCTAGAGGGTAGTTTAATGTTTCTACAATATAAATGTTTTCATAAATATTAAGACTATGATGTTTTCCAAGTTATTATCATATGTTTGTAACATGTTCTTGAACTAGAATGTTCAAAAAATTTCAAATACTATATCTGTAAAATATTTTACAATTATACTTTTATCTCAGATGTGTTTAATTAAATTTCTGACTTAAGCTTACTTCGATTTCAGGGCTCAAATATTCTAAAGTAAACTTTGTGACTAAAACCGTTTCCCAAAAATGAATACTTATCAATATATAAATATATTATTTTGTGAAGAAGAATGCCTTTTGACTTCATGGAGTCTTTCATGGGTTTCTCTTTCAGTTTTGCTTAACCATAAGTGTATTACTTTAAATAAATCAAAATCATAACACCCTAAACTTGAAAAAAAGTTAGTAACATAACTGTTTTTCACAAACCAATGTTTATCATGTATGAAAAAATTTGTATTTTTAATGTAACAGAAAGAAGTGAACCTCAAATCAAAGACTACATATAAAATTGTAGTTAATCATTGTGAACATTTGTTTCCCACTTAGACCCATCTCATATAGGAAAGCCTAGATGGAGAGAAAATAGATGGTCTTAGATAATTTTGTTTTGTTTTTTCATTCATGATGTCGCTTGCATTCTTTCCAAACCATTTACCTTTATTACTTTGTATTTTTAATATATCTGAAATTAGAGGGTTTTTTCCTTGTGAAAATCATCTTTTATCTTTTAATGGAATTTCAAAGTAACTGACAAAAAATCTTTAGTTTCTTGGCAAATATATACAAGAAAACTTCACATTAATATATCCTATAAAAATCATGTAAATTCCAATTTCCATGTTTGTTATGTAGAAGTGAATGGTATGAAACAATTAAGAGATCATTTATCTTTAGATAAATACTCAAAATTCTGCTATTCATTGAATATAATCAAAATATTGAATTTAGACACAAGAGTTAATCTTGACTGTCAATTTAACTGGATTAAGAGAAAACTAGCTGATTAGTGAAGCACATTTCTTTCTGTATTTTAGGTAATGCTTCCCAAAGTTACTAGCATATGGGTCAGCAGACTAAGGGGGAAAGACTGGCCTTGACTGTGGCTTGCACTCCCCAATAGGCTTGCAGCCCAATAGAATGAAACGAGGGACATGCAGTAGTCAGTGCACATTTGAAGAGTTCACTCCTACTAGAGCAAGTGACTATCACTGGCATGGCCTATGCTTGTTTAAGTTTTCAATGTAAACACAACATTGACTCTCTGGGGTACTTTCAGGCCTATAGGCTTGATCTGTACTAAATCTTTGATTCTATAGAGTGTCAACTTCTTGGGCTGAACTGCACCTGGATACTGTGACTGTCCAACTTTCTGATAGCCATTGTGAGCTATCTCACCTTCTATCCTGCAATCCCAGCCAACAAAACCCCTTTCATAATTATTGATTCTGTTCCCCTAGAAAACCATAAAACCAATACTCTAACATTACTATTGGTATGATGTATGATATATATATATATATATATATATATACATATATATATATATATATATCAGATGAAGTTAAAAAGTAACTGTTGTTACTTTGGTATTTTTTATTTGTGAGGTTGAGTATGGAAACATGGACTTTGCACATGTCAGAAAAAAGTTCTACCACTGCTCTAGAAACCCTAAGAGTAACTGGCTCTTAATTATAAACATTACTGGTATTAGGATGATTCAATTTCCTACTCTGCTTGCTAGTCAGAAGAGAAGAACATAAAATGCTGAGTAATATGGTGAAGCTGAATTTACTAAAACAATCACTTAGGGCAAGAGTGTCCATTAATAAAAAGAGATGTTTCTTTTTGTTTTGCTTTTTGCTTTTTTCGTTCCCTCCCCACTGAAGATATTTACATAAGTCTAGTATTAGTTGGGAGCTAGAAAAACAATATTTGATTTATGTTATTTTATTTTCAGTTAGTATAGCTGATTTGTACTGGCACATATTACTTGATGACCCACATTTAGGATCATTTTATAACTTGTGTTTTCAACACAAACCAAGTTTTGTTTGGTTTAAATTATATTATAGCATCAATGAAAATGGATGAGTTGCAAGACAAATTAATACAATAGTATTTAAAAATTTTTTGAAAGTACTATCATACCATAAGCAGCAAATAACTTTTTCTATGTATACAGTGATCTGACAGTCTACTTAAAACAAAAACATCATAATAATTTTTGGGGTAACAGATTTTAACTGTTACAGCATTATATGTGAGTAGTATAATTTTCTTCATGTAGTCTCATAAAGAATTATACATTGTCATTATATTTAGTAATTATATTGGAAAAATATAATTACACATTATAATGCATTTTAGTATTACAAGTAATTAAACTAAAAAACAATTACTTCATGAATTATTCATCTTATTTTAAAATTTGTTTTTGTAACAAAAGCAGCTGATGTTGAAAAATTATTAGAAACTACAAATAAAATTAAGACCCTAGAGACTACTCCCACTGCAACTATTTAGGAGTTTTGCAGGAAGAAGTGTATCTATGTTCATCTCTCTATCTCTGTCTCTGACTCTGGCTCTGTCTCTGTCTCTATCCCTGTCTGTGTCTCTGTCATATCCACATGTCATCTCTATGATCTCTGTCTACATCTCTACCTCTCTCTCTATCATCTCTATCTCTATCATCTCTATCTCTATCTCTATCTCTATCTCTATCTCTATCTCTATACCCATGTTTTTATCTGTCTGTATTGAGTGTTACTTTCATATCAGTGTGTGGAATCTGCTAGTGATCTTGGTAGAGAACAGAACATATAGAAATGTGCACCTAAATTTCATTAGCACCATGAAAGCACATACAGATAGACTTTTCACTGCTATGGAAAATAATGCTTTAATATCTCAGGTTTTCTGGCTCTCATAGGTTGTTCTTAAGCTAAGCTATTTCACCACTTGGTTTTATTTCTATGACTTGATTCAAGTGTTTCACCTGTATTTTTTATGAATGTTTCTGGTAATTTGGATTTATTTAGTAATTGGAAAATATTCTAATGTATTTTTGGTACAATTGGATAATTCCAGAATACTTCCAAATAGTTTAGAAATTTGAAATCTCATTTGACTATACAAAATATTGAAAAATATGTTATTATAATTTATGATAGAAAGTTAAGATAAATGCTTACATTTTAAAAAATATGTAAACTACATTGCTATTAATCCCCTTCAAAATATTCCCTCCAACCATTTCAAATGCATTTCTCTCATTCTGTCTTTAGTTATGCTGTGCCAGCTTCCTGTATGCCCTAAATTGATTGAAATGTTTCCTTTATAATCATTTTGCCTTTGGGAAAGAGCCAGAGTTGCACCATGCTAAATCTGCTGAATAAAGTTGATGAGGATATACTGTAATCTTTTTAAATCCTGCCTTTCCCTTGAGTGGCGCTTGACAACAACATTCAATGTACTTTTGATCACACCTTGTAAAGACACTTATAAATGAAAACTTCAAGAACTACTTCAGAAGTGAAAATAATACTGGGACCTGTGTTTGAAGTTATGGATATTAATTTTAATGTGAATTATGTGGTAATTTTTAAAAAATTTAAACATGCATCATATATATTTAAGTTGATTTAAACAAATTACTTAGCGCTCATCATAGAATATTTGATTATTTTTTAAATTTATTAGTACATGTTTGTAGTACTTAATGATTATATTCATTGTGGGGTATTGGTTCATATACATAACCCACCTTAAATATTTTTCATTCTTCTCTTTTTTCACCTCCCTGCATCTTTCACCTTCCTCCCTCTCTTGATCTTTTGATTCTTTGTCTTTTACAAGTAGTCTATTTCCTATTATATTTTATTTTGCTTTTTAATTAATTTATAATTTGCGTTTTTCATGTAAGAGAAATCATGTAATATTTAAATTCCGTGTCTGCTATGTAATATAATTATAGATGATGGTGAAGGAAAAATGGATTACTTCACAAATATTTCTTATGTGGTAAACATACTCTAAAAGTAAATGGAAGCAGCTATAATTCAGTATTTTTTCAATTGCTTTAATATGAGCCAAAAATTTCTGCTGTCACAAAGAGTAGAAAGGGGATAGGCTTCAAAGTTAGGCAGAACTGACTTTAATGCTTCATTTTGCTACATTTGTAAGTTGAATGTTTACTTAAAGATCTTCCCTATGTAAGTGTGAGTCACTCTCTGCAAGAGTTATTCATTTGTAAAATTCTGATAAAACAATGCTGCATCAAACTATGCATGTGGCATTTATAAGGCATCAGAGAGAAAACATATAAAATACCAAGTTGTAGATACAATAATTAGCAGTCAATGCAAAAACAATTAGATACAACTTCAGACATGTATTTAAATGGACACATTTTCCTTTTTAATGCAAGACATTGTGATATCCAACTTTCTAAACAACAAGCAAATCTAGAAAGATTATATATGAAATTGTTCACAGTTGAATTCTTGAGATGAAGACTACCATTCATTGCTCATTAGAATGACATTATTAAATATACAGCTGAGTAAATATCATAGATAAATATTTCCCAATCCCTCCCCCACAGAAAAAGATAGAGTACATTTGGACTTGGTTGCCTAGAAAATTTCTGCAATTATAAAATGTACTTAATTATTCTGTGGAGTTCCATTCAACAGTAAATTGGTCTTGAAGAAAAAGATCTATGTCTGTAGAGAAAATTGAAAATCATTAAACTAAGAGAATGTGGAAAGTGGAAAAATATCCCTTAAAATGTGTGCATACCAAATAGAATTTAATTTGTGCTACTAAAGAAAAGAGTTTTCTATCCATCTCAATTGGGTAACATTCTATATATTTATATGTAGCTATTGATTTCTCTTTATCTTTGGTAGCAAATCTTCATGATGTGATTAAATTACATTTACTTTATCTTTAGATACATCACAATAACAAGGCCTAGATTGATATTTGTATACTGTCAGCATTCCTGCATCTAATGGACAGAGGCAATAAAACTTTCCACATAAATTAGGGAAATTATCATTTTTCTTAGCTTGGGAAAATAGGAAAGTTCTAGTTTTAAATTATAAATTAACAACATCTGTTCTGGAGCAAACTGTGCTGTATTCCAATAAAGATTCACAGGTTGACCACTAAATTTTAGCCTGCTCATTCCTGGAATATATTGTAGTCAGATCAGAAAAAAAATGCTTGTTTAATCTACTATTTCTGTCTGTCTGTCTGTGTGTGGGTGAGTGGGTACTGGGTATAAAACCCAAGGACATGCAGACCTTAATGCATGATTTGCCACAAGTGACTAGTCATTCAAATGGGAGCTCTAAATACTGAAGCAGAGTCACATACAGCAGACCCCCAATTTCCAAGCACTTGAAATGTGAATTTTCACAGATAGGACCAAACTTTGCATTACAAACATTTTCAGGTGGAAACAAGTCACAGAAATTGCTCACATGTCTGCTGGACCTGTGCTGCTATGTGATTTCCATACAGTGCAGTAATATACAATAGTACAGTTCAATAAGGGACTTACAGTGTGTGTGTGTGTGTGTGTGTCCATGTGTTTTGTGTTTTTATGTATTACACTGTGTTATGTGTCAAAGCTATTTAAGACTCACTTTGTTGGACTTACGAATGAACGTGACTTACAAACGTTCCCGGGTAAATCATTTGAGTCAGCGACTTACTCTACTTGCTACTGGAACATTCTCCATGTGTAAGGTTTGTTGCAGTACTCTACCGTGATGAATTCAGTGATCTGATCTTCAGAAGGTGAGCTTGTAATTGAGTCAGAATAGTTTATGGACTCTTGGATCCCACTGCAAAATCGAAACATGAGGTCCTTGTTCAAAAGTTATTCAGAATGGTGTCAGTGGTGCATTGGGCCAGGCTGTGTGACACAGTGCAGGTGATAACCCTGTTAAACTGGCCCTGCATCTAATTCACATCACCATTATTCTTTTAAGAACTGTGCTAGAAAGCTTATCTACAGTTACTCTAGCAGATTTATTTTTTTGATGAAAGAAAATTACGGAAGTTATTTATTTAAAGGATTCATTTTTATGCTACATTTTTATAATTCACTTTGAAAACCCAGTTAAATATCATTATGTAGCAAAATAATATCTTGCCTTCAGCAAGTCTTAAGTATATTTATAAACAACATTTGATAGCATGTGAGACTATTATTATTTTTATTGTTTTGCAGTTTTAAGGATTGAACCAAGGACCTCAACATACTAAGAAAGTACACTACTACTGACCTACATCTCAAACCCTTTTCACCATATTTTAAAACAGGTCTCAATAAATTTCCTAGGTTGGTCTAAAACTTAGAATCTGCCTTGAGTTATCATTTAAACATCCATGTCTTGCTTAATTAGATTCCTGGGTAGCAATTCAGTAATTCATACCTGTACTGCATCAATAGACAATGAAGGACAGAAGGAGACAGAGACAAAGAGACAGAGAAGAGAGACAGACAGACAGACAGAAACAGAGAGAAACATATACAAGGGGAAATGAAGACTGTTAGTTGAATTAAATTATTACATAAAGTCCAGGTTTCATTCTCTTCATTTTGTACAATTGAATTTAAAGGTTTCATTCTATATTTTGGACCATTCGTTTTGTTATCTTGTGGTGTGCTTCCCACATGCTTGCCACTTGTAATTACTGTGCACACATATGGAGCCACATGGAAAGATGGATAAATAGAAAAACAGGTAGCTATTTAATCCAAGCTAAATTAGTACAGTGCTTGAGATAAGACAGAGTGCATCAAATCCGTGATCTCAGGAGACTCCCTAAAACCCCAGAAATCTCATGCTCATTTTGGGGATCCCCTCTAGCTTGTGGTATACTTATTGCTCAGTACATATATCACCTCACAGATGTACATGTGTGCCTTTATTCAACACTTAAAATATTATCAATGCTGTGTTCCAATTTCCAATTTCACCTTCAAATGAAATGTTACCTCAAATGTGCAAGCTGTTCTGATGTCTGGTGATGCCAGCGGAGTTCCATCATTTTAACTTTGCCTTTCAGACACGTAGAAAGGTAAGAAGAGTCAGCTTCTTTCATAACCACCATTTACTTTTCACAATCATGTTGAAATTTCTTATCGACAGATGTCTAATTTTCTATTGTATTTATATTTCTTGGCATTTACTTTTATTCCTTTTCCATTATTTCACTTTGGATTATGGAATAGATGGAGTACATATTCATAAACATACATCTATAGATTTGCCAAATTCAGCCTGAAATAACTTTATTGCAATTCTTGATTGGTCTCAATCGGACTATGACTTAATGATCTTTAGTTATATATTATACTTAATCATGTCCAAATCTATATGAAGCTGTCTTCAATCCATATATCAAAGTCTTCCTGGTTAATACACTGGTATATAATTATTTCTAATTGCTTAATAAAATAATAGAATCGTCGGGGTAACAATTTTTATGAACACACACTGCTACCATTGCTATCATCATCAACTTCATCATCAGTTTTCTTTATGACAGGAAATTTGCTATCCAAAAAAGGACTTTTATTAATTTGAAACTAGGAATGTCTCTATGGTGTTGTTATTAGTAGCATCCAAATTAAAAAAAAGAAAACTAAAATTTTGAGTGATAGGTCCAGTATTTAAAAATAGCCTATACATCAACTACTCCACTACTGATGCTATAAAACTGTTGCAGTTAAATACTAATAACCTATATTTAAGACATTAATGTGTGTCACTATTGGTTGTCTTTTGCTTCATACATTCTGCTTTATACATGGTTTGTTGGATTTTTAACTAAACCTTGTCAACAGATCAAAAAGAACACATCACAAAGTTATTACCATTATTCAGAATAATCTAACCTTAAATAGTAAAGGATTGTATAGTCACTCAGGGTGTTGGCATGAGTGACCAGAACCTTTATTATACTCCATTTTAGCAGAAAGCTTGGTATGAAGTATATACTCATTTCACACAAGTGGCTGTTAATAATATGTAATTACTGTTAACATTCTTTACTTCACATTTTTGTAGGGGGACCAACTTATTCAGATTTTCCCAGATCTTTCCTAATTTTAGCAAGGGGTTTTTTTTTAATTGAGAAATAACTTTATTTTAAACCAATCAATGTGGCTGATTTCTCAACATAACAACTAAAATAAAAACATAGAAATTCCACAGAGGTCAAAATGCATAAGAATTTCAATCGAGATCACTTTTAACAAAGAGAGTCTCAGCTTGCAATTATCTTCCGGGCAACTGAAAGTAGCTTAAAACTTGGCATCTCTATCTTTATTTTATATCTGGCTTGTTACCTTAAAGTTTGTTGTCAGTTCCCTGCTTAGTTCTATACATAAGCATGTTATTGAAATAAAAAATGGCTATCTCAAACTGGCAATATGAGGTGTGTTAGCTTTAAATTTACCTCACTCATTTTATTCCACTTTCAGATGAAGGATACTAAGAGTTACTAAGGGAATTCCATTATTTGCAGGATTATTCATTTGCCAACTTTTATAATGCCTTGGTTCAGACTTTTTGCAGTGATACTTTTTTTTTTTTTTTTTTTTTTTGGTACTGGGGATCAAACTCAGAACCTCACACTTGCCAGGCTGGCTCTTATGCCTCTGAGCTAAATGCCCAGCCCTGCAGTGATATCTGAAAGTCATTTTTAAAAACTTGCCATAACTTTGGGGTCCAGGAAAAGTGAAACCTTACAAACAGATCACTCCATGATGAGATCACATCCCCACTAACTGGGAACATTTATCCCATGACAGAGCTAAGGTTGCCACCTTAAGCAGAAGCAATCATCTTTGTCCTCTCAAGTCACAAAGACTTCTCCTGAACATCTTGTAAAACTAGTCCTAGGCTTGACCATAACTGCCTATCCTGCTAGGTATGCAACTTCTAACATTTAAATTTGTTCCCTTTTTCTAAAGAACCTCAAAGCTTCAGTTAGCCTCTCAAAGACAGTTTCTGATCCTATTTATCTGTTTTTCTCAGCCTGGCTACACTGAGTAAAGTTCCTTCTCCTACCTTCTCCTCTGAAGATTCTGTAAGTTAGGTGAGATACTCTGGAAATATACAAATTAATGGGAAAAGAATATTAACTTCTTAGCAGGCACTGATGCACAGGAATCAAAGGAGATAAAACTTAACCAGATTGTTGAATCTTAAACACCTTGATGTAGGCATTTTACTGGAGTAGCAATTGTTAGGGCAAATGAATGGATGTCAAATGAAACAATCTGTGACAAACATTCTCTGGACTTTTAGGGGGCGGTACTTAATGGTGTAGTGGTAAAAGAGTTACAGAAAGGAGACTGGAAACAGCACTACGAACAAAGGTTTGTAATGCAGATAAAGTCTCTTAGAGGGCAGTCCTCTGAAGACTAGAAAGCGTATGTAGACAGTGTGTGTGGTGAGGCAGGTGGAGATCTTTCAGTGTTCTTTTCTGTGGGTTAATCATCCACAGTTAAGGCAATTTTAGGGAACCAACTGAAGATCATTGCATTCTGCAGAGAAGAATTTTCTTTTGTCACAAGAAGGAATTCACAACACAGTGTACTGAGAGCTTTGGGAAAGAAACAAGAAGATACAGAGACCCTACTCCTAATGTAGCTGATGAGTCATTCCAATTTCCATTGTTTCAAAGTGTTCAGCATGGGGAAGCATCATATCTTGGGGTGCTAATTTTCAAGACTTAACACCTGCATACATATAAAATATACTGTATAATAAAATCCATTTCATAAATAACAGTTTTTAAAATATCTGTAATGATCTAGAATCAGTACTTCAAACTAAACTAAATAGCCAAACAATAGTAATCAAAAGAAAAGCAGACTAAGGAAAGGAGAGAGACAGATGTATTCAGAATATTCTTGAAGCTTTCTGCTTACTTTCTTCTAGTGCTTTCTCCATTCATTGGTTAAACCCTTTACATGAAGTTATATAATCCCACTAAATCCCAGAATTTTTTCACTTGTTAAATAAGCATGGAAAATTTTAATTTTAGCTGTGTATCTCTCCACTTGTGAGAACTGGGTATGTCTTTTTTTTTTTTTTTTTTTTTTTTGTACCGGGGATTGAACTCATGACCTTGCACTTGCCAGGCAGGCACTTAAGCCACTGAGCTAAATCCCCAGCTTGGGTATGTCTTATATAGCCATTAACTTGATATAATCAAACAGCATTATGAGAAGGCACGAGAATGTCTCCTGTATTTCATTACAATGGCTTATGATCAGTAGGCTATAAGCTCTGTACATTTTTATTTTCAAAACTGATTTGCTCATTATTTTTCTCCTTTTATTTTAATGTCCTTATGGGATATAATGATGTGTTTTGTTCCCTGTATCTGTACATTTCTTCTTGCCAAATGCTCCTTATTTAGGCTTTAGTTTACATTATTCTACATGCAAAATCATTAAATTTGGTAAATTATTTTTGCAGAAAAGTTTAAAATAACAATTTTAAAAAGTCCTATTTTATTTACATGAAGGCTTGGTGTTGTGTCTCATTCTATTCACAGTGTTTAACAGGTGTGAATTGCTTCTTCACTCCCATAAATTTCCAGCTGCGTAGTCCTTTGTTTGCTTCATGCTGCTTTCCCTTTCTATTATGACTACAAAAATACCTGATTTTTACCTTAATGTAATTTTAAATGCTTTATTGCTTTGAATAATGTTTACTTGTAAGGCCCTTCTCATAATAAAAGTGAACACAGTAAATCAAAGGCAAATTCCACCTAGTGTATACTCCACTGGGCCCAAAAAGATTATGGGACTACTGCATATTTCAAAACATATATAAACTATATTTAAATACATACGCTTCCATTGCAATGGCTGTAGGTGTGTGTATACAATGGTGCTTTAATGTGTCTAGAATCTGATATGTGATGTTCCTGAATCCTTAGTTAGAAAGCTCGGCACTACATTGCAGATGTTCTGAACATGTGTGGGTTATTGTTTTTCAAACAATATAGTATATTGAATGTTCATGTCAATCATATCATATTTATATTATTTTGAATATATTTATATCATGTCATATTTACATTACATTGAATATATATTTATATTATATTAAATATATATTTATATCATATTTATATTATATTGAATATTATAAGTCATTTAGAAATTATTTAAAATACATAGGAGATTAATCACGGTTTTTGTGTAAATACTATTTCATTTTGTGTAAGATACTTAAGCAACTGCAGAATTTGGTATTGATAGGTGTTCAAAAAATCAGTTCCCCAAGGACACTAAGGGATATCTATATCAAATTATCTTTTTTCTTTTAGAACTTCAGAAATTTAACTAAAATGACATGAAACTGTTTCTGAGAAATTATAAAAGCTTTGTGCTGCTAATATAGATATTAGTATTGGTAAGTGGAACTTATAAAAATGTTATTAAATGTTTCCTCTCATAAAAACAGCACTGATGTACCAACTGGAGCTTTTCAGGTCTCTTTGTGCATTCTTTCTTAAACATAGAGGTTAACAAGTACGTACCACTCAACACAGGGCTATATTTAGAAAAAAATTACCACCTTATTCCTATAATAAATCTACCAGACAGAATACCAATGAAGGAAAAAAATAATCTCTGACATTTGTCAAAAATGAGAAGAAGATGACTGAGGACTATTTTGATATAGGTCACAATTATTACAATAAGTGAGAGAGACAGGCTCAAAGCCAAATGCAAACAGAAAAATTATCACAAATAAGCAGAGGAAGGGGGCCAATGAGTGAAAAATTACTAAAAAGAGATATCAAATCTTGAGAAGTTTTACTAAAATGATGCAGCAAAATTCTTCCTGAGAACAAACTGTGGTAATCAGATGGCGGTTGGTGAGGGATGGAGAACAAGAGTACATAGAAGGGCGGGAGAATTCTTCACTAACTTGGAAAAATGTTTGCTAAAAATAAGTGTGCCAAGACTGAGTACAGACTCCTCAAGACAAAGCCTGGATAAGAAGGGGGCTGAAAAACCACATAATTAAAGTTTGCTCAAGGAGTGTCTTTGTCATATACTCATGGGAGAGGACATGTGAACAAATGATTCACTTTTAGGGCAGCAAAACTGCAACAGAAGACAGTCTCTGTTGAGCTCTATTGGCAGAGATAACAGCAGCTACCATCTCTCCCCAGGTTTGAAAGTGAATAATAGAACTGCACAACAGCCTATTGAAGGCAGGAGAGGAGATCTGGGCACAGTGCTGTTAGTGTGGCACGGTAGTCCTAGCAACAGAAGCAGCAAGTGAAAATCTAGGGAAAGTAGCAAGTAGAAGTAGCACAAGAAGCAACCTAGATTAACAGAGAAAGTAAACGAACCAAATGCTCAGACTGACATTTTGAACAGGAATAGAAACTTAATCATGAATCTGAGATGCAGTCTTTCCATAGTTTGCGTTTTCTAGGGCGGTGATATTACACTGACCTTATTTGTGTACTCAAGCGTTTCATACTTGGAGATTTTGAGATCCTGGAAAAAAATAATAAAGCCATCTCCGATGAAGAAACCAAGCCAGACCCTACAGGAGTCCTTTCCTGTAGAAAGCCAGCTGGGCTACCAATGAACGTAGCAAGAGATATTGCTCACAATCTTTGCTTAGTGTTAGAAATAAAGGAAGAAAAAGACGTGATTCCTGCTACCAGAGAATTTTTATTGAATTAGGGTCAGAATATTAACAGCCACGATCAATATAAAAACTACAAGAGCTTGAGGGTTCCTAAGAACTTACACATTAAATATATAATTTGCCACCTCAAGTTATAAAATTACTATAGTCTAAGGTTTATTGTGACTATGAGATTTGAGGCAGTTCGTACATATCTGATTCCCAGTCACCTCAGAAATTAAATGAAGGTAATTGATTGCATTCTTTTCAAGCTTTACAGACTATTAAATTCATTCTAATAGACCCAAAAATCATTACACTGTGTTTTCAACTTTGCTGAATTTAAAAGACATATTTGAATATATGTACTTGAAAAAAATGAAACAATTTCTAGGCAATATAATCTATATTTTTCTCTGAGTGTGAAATGGAATTAGCATATTACAAGGCAGAATTTAAGTCATTAGGAAAGTTGTTAAGATTGGAAGTTTGTTTGAATTAGAAGTGTTTTTGCATAAATCACAAAATATGTAAACATAAACAGATCATGCTTATATACATATATTTCTATGCACATATTAAATAATACAGTTAGTAGTTATAAGGCACACAGAAATTATTGTGATTTTTCATCAATTTATTGATATTTCTTGTTATGATTTATTATTTTAATTTATTTCCATCCTTACTCAAGGCATTAGATATGATCATATTGTTGAATATTAACATATCATAACTCTGAAGAGTCTGCCTAGACAGCACTTTTAAGGAAGTTAAAATTTATCCCTGAACAAATATTGAGCAATTATGTTCACATTTGAAATAATTTATTAAATTTAGTATAGATTGCATGCAGATGGTACCACCATGTACATATTTTAAATATATTATTCCAATCACAAAGTTGAAAGTTTCAGAAAGATAGTCAGAATATCTTCTAATGGAAAAACAACATTTCACTTGAAAGATTACCCTGGGATTGCTGTCCAGAACCTGCGGCTGTTAGTGATCACGTCTGGGCTACTAGATTTTGTAAGTTTTCAAATCCTTTTCAAATTAAGAATCTTCTTTACTTATTATTTTAAATTTTATTTTATGTTTTTCAATCCTTAAAATGAATTGATACACCCAAAAATTGGAAACACATACTATGTAACTATTTTCCCCTAAACATTCACTAATTTTAACCCTCAGACAATTTATCTTTAGAGTATTCACCAATATTTCAATCATTTAATTGTACTATAGAAAAAAATCCTGCTTCTTGTTGCTCTAGTTCAGAAATGTCTTGGTAAATTATACAACTATATATGAAAATAAATAAATGATTCTCCCTTTGAACTTAAATCAAACATTTCAGTTTACTGTATTTCTCTAAAGTGCATTATGCAAAGCATATTATAAAAGTGACCTCATTAAATATATAGCATATTCAATGTTTTCCTGTGTTTCTCTTTAATAAACTAGAACAATGTAGCTATTTGTAACTGTCAAAAAATAATAATTGTCATTAGTTGCATGGTTGTAGTCATGGAAATGCTGGATCTGCATTCCCAAAATCACTAATTTGAGCTACATAGTTGAACAATTTACTTAATCTTTCTCTGCCTCAGTTACTTCACCTATGTTATAGGAATATTAACAGCACAATAATGAGCAAATTTGTGAGAGGAAATTATTCCAAGCATTTAAAATGCTAAGTTTTCAACATATATTAGAATTAATTGTTATTAGCATATTAGCATGTTATTAGCAAAGATTCTTGGCATTAATCTCTATCATTCAGTATCATTTCACATACACTTTAATTAGAAAATTCTTTTATACAACATTGCTCAGTCTTTTTAAAGTAGGACAGCAACAACTGGAGAAATGTTCACCTTCATATAATATTCTTGTGTGCTATGCAACAGACAAAGGCTTAAAACTGTTTTCAAGAATTATTATATAGCTACATTAGTTGAAACAATTCAGTATGGATATAATGACAGATACAAGTGCAATAAAACATATGGTACAAAAGAATCAAGAAATAAGAATATACCTCAGCAAAAAGACTTCCCTATAGAACACATAAAGAACTGAAAAAACTCAAACCCCACATATTCAAAGACCCAATAAAAAATTGGACATCTGAATGAACATATACTTCTGAGCTGAAAAAATACAAATGGCAGATAAATACATGAAAAATGTTTGATATCTCTGGTCATTCAAGAGATGCAAATTAAAACAACACTGAGATACTATATCACCCCAGAAAGAAATGTTATCATTAAGGAATCAAGCAATAACAAATAACAGACTAGCTGTGGGAAATAAGGAACATTTCTCCAGTACTTATGGGAGTGTAGACTGGTATAACTACTGTGGAAATCATTGGGGAGATTCCTCAAAATCCTAGGATTAAAGGTCCCATTCAACCCAGCTATTGTTCTTCTGGGTATCTCCCCAGAAGAATTAAAAATATCATACCCTAGTGATATATGTGCACCCGTGTTTATAACAGCATAATTTCTAATACATAAATCTTGGAAACAACCCAAATACCCATCAACTGAAGAATGGATAAAAAAGATGTGATCTTTTTATACAGTGAAGTACTACTCAGCCATAGAGGATAAACTTGAGAGTTTTATAGGTAAATGGATGCAACTTTAACATGGTCTCATAAGCGAAATAAATCAGACTCACATATATAAATACCCTATTGTCTCCCTGGTGTGAGAAACTGAAAGAATAAATAAAAAATGTAAAATAGATATTGTGAAGTAGGAAGAAATTATTGAAAAGGAAAGAGGAATGAGGGGAAGAATGAAAGGAGAAAGAAGAGTAGAGAAAAGGGGAAAATGCAAGTAAGTTATAGTATTTTTGTCTCAGTTCATTGAAAGAGAAGCTTTGTGCTAGCACAGATTAGACTAATTTTTATCAACATATCTTTTACCCTGGTAAAGACAGCTATCTGTACTATACTGTACTATACTGTACTATATCTGTACTATAACCACTATTATCATTCTTCTATTATATTGTTATAAAATTTTATTTTTTTCTTAAAATAAAATAAATAATAATATATACATACAAATAGATGAACAATTGATTTCAGACCAATTTGCCATTGTAACAGGATGTAAAAAGATGACGTCTCAAAAACCTGTGCAGGAACAGCTGGGTGTCCATATAGAAAGAAATAAACCTAGACCCTCATCTCAAAAATCAGTAGAGTCTATGGACCCTAAGCAGAAGAAATTAAAACTATAAAACTCCACGTTATGCACACAGGTTCATATATTACACACACAACACTTACATAAACAACCTACATACACCAAAAAAGCAATCTACATGCAACACATACGAGTAACACTCATACATGCAACACACATACATGCCCCCCTCTAAAAAAATTCAGTATCATCTATATAGCTATGGCAAACAGCAAGTTTTGAGGACCTATTTTCTTAAGAAAATAATTGACTGAATGTAAGAACTAAGAAGTAAAGATACTACTTCAAATTACTATAACTATTATAACCTTTTATTGGCTCTGCTGAGTTACTGTCAATTTAGAATGAAGCGTATTACCAGATCAAATAACTGGCAGGTTTTCTAAGGTGATAAATGATGTTATATATAACACACATTTAATTATGCTCATTACTGTTTCCTTGGATTTATTGAAATGTATGGATACAATAGATTTAAATGTTACTTGCCAAATGAGTAAACAATAAAAATACCCTGGTTGGATAAAATAATAAAAGATTAAATATCTTTTCATAAACTTGGGTGGAAATGACATATAAATGGTATTTCTACATAACAGAGGATCAGTGAACTTATATTTTGGTTGCATTGCTAAGTCTTTCCCCTGAAATAACTTTAGCCTAATTGAAAATATTTATTTATTTATAAAAAACTTTTCAAATGTGTCACTCATTTCCTCTGCCTCTGTCCTAGCTAAGATTTTTATTATTTCACATTGTGAATTTATATTTTTCAGGATTTTCACTACTTCTAGCTTTGTTTGATTTTAAACCATGATTCTTTTTTTAAATTCCAGGCTAGTCCTTATTAAGGCAAGAATTTGGACAACTTATTGGTCAGCCTAAATGTCATGTATTTCTCAATTGCTGCAGCAACACAGTAATTTCTGAATTGTGTACGAGGTCTTTGTATATGTGGTTCTACACTGTCTACCAACTCGTCTACCTCTACATTTTTCTCAGGTCCTATAATCAAGCCTGTGTTGCACTTTTCCTCTTGCATATTTGTGTTCACGTTGATCCCTGCCCTAAAATGCCATCCTTTGTGTTTCATTCCTTCCTTTAGTTGATGTTCCAAAGACTTCCTGGAACCTGAAATAATCTTTTCTTCTTAGCAAACATATCACTAACTATCACTACCACATTTCTTAAATATATGTATGATAGAACACTACTAGAATGAGATAATAAATGCTACCAGCAAACATCTACTAATTTTTGGATACCCTAGTAGATATTAATTGCAAAACTTCTTGTCCACACTGCTTCAAGTAGGGTTAAATAGAATGGAGCATTAATCAAGAAAACCACATAATACAAAGCATCTAATGGAACTGGCATTCCAACAAATGCATTATGTAAAAACTCTTCACTTTGACAATTTTACAACATATATTTATGACCTGAGTTACATTTTTTTGGCCTTATAGACATTATAATTTTTTAGCTGAACATATTCTTTACTCTGTTATTTGTAGAAATTTTAGGTTACAATTACTGTGGTAATCTTATTTCTGTTATTGTATTACTGTTTTATTTCTCTCTATAGTATTTTTGCTACATATTTCTAAATTATTTTAACTGGATATATCTCCCATATTACTCAATGGTACTGTATTAATTTCCTAATGCTATTGTAACTTATTAGAGTAATATTAAAACAATGCAAGTTTATTAGCAGCACTGGGGGGTCAAGAGTCTCAAGACTCTCATTGGGTTAATATCAAAGTGTTATTGCTGCATTGTTTTCTAGAGTCTGTGGAAGAACATATTTGACTGCTTTTTTTCTGTTCCAAATGTAATCGTCACTTTTTGCAAGCCATCTTCAACTCAACAGTGTTCAGTCAAGTGTTTCTTGCTCTTTGACCCGTTTCTCTCACTTTTAAAGGCTGATTATATTGAGCTTACAAAACAATCCAAGTTAATCTCTCCATCTCAAGATCAGGCGATTAGCAACTTTAATTCCATCAGCAGACTTAATTCTCCTTTGTCTTTCAATATAGGAAATTCATAGGTTATAGGGATAAGGATGTGAACATTTCTAGAAGGTTATTACTCTCTCTACAACAGATGCCTTAAAACGTTTTGTGCTAGTGTGACTTACATTACTTATAAACCTAATTATGAATAATTACAATGCTCTTTAGGGAACATAATTTATCTTCTTGTATGAATTACAAATGAGTAAGTTGTATGCCCCGGTGCCTAAGAGAGATTCTTATGTATAGATGATTTTTAGTAAAAAGGTCAAATCAGATTATTCTGTCTCAGTAATTCCATAAGCACATAAACACATGTATTAAAAACACCAATATTACATAATTTAAGCTTCACCTATTTAACATATTTCGAGAATGCATCATGTTTTTCTCTATATTCTATCAGATTTTTTTCTTGTTTAATCTCATTTTCACAGTCATTCAAGACAACATTTTAGGCAGATTTTTTCTGTTCTATTAATCATGATTTAAAGATTGATTCATGTGAAATATTAGATTGTTTTATAGCAGTAGTTCTCAAAACTATCTCCCTTTAGAATCTTTGATTACTTTAAGTCTCAGTGCCTATGTGGGTAGTAGTGAATCT
>PVJX010031021.1:0-21549 GCA_004027295.1 Dolichotis patagonum
CTTTCTTAATTTTAGAGTCTTTCAAATAGTTTCACATTGCAGAGATTTGCATGTGGTCATATTACCTACAACCTAGGTTTCCAATCTCTACTCCTTCATTTACTTCATAGCACTTCTAACCATAATACTGCATTACATGTACATACTTGTTTATTTATTGTCTGCTTCAAACAACGTGAATGGAAGTAGCATGAGGACAGGAAACTTATTCACTTATGTCCCTCTGCTATCTAATCCTGTGCCCATTAAATGAATGGCACTAAAGTCTATACTGTGATGAAGTGATATGAAATACAACCTAACCATCTAAAGCTGTGCTGAAAATGATTCAACTTTTGAATCTGAAGTCTACAACTTACCCATTACATATGACCTCTAAATCAATTTCCTTAGAGAAGGGTATTTAATCTAGTGATGCCGAGTGTAAATATATAAAACTTTCTGGAAGGGAAATTCGACAGTATCAGTTAGAACTCAAATAACAACCAACCACCACAAAAACATAGTGTAGCCTAACATTTCCACTTGTAGCTATGTTCTACAGAAATAGTAAGTGTACAAGGATTTGTATGCAAGGATGTTCATTATAGCATCCTGAGTTTGATAAGGCTGTTTTATTTTTGTAACTAAAGAATTTTTTAACCTTCCTTAGTGAGTAATATTAAAGCAATGACTAAGCAGAACAGATTAGTTTTATTGAACTGAGGTTTCAAGAGGTAATGCTGAGCAAGTGACTGCTAATTGCAAAGCCCTGTTCTAGCATCTTTCATACTCACAAGTCCCTTGCAATAGGTTCCTTCCAAATACCAGGAATGGAAGACCAATCACTGAGTGGATCAAGAAAGGGCATCTACCATAGAGGTAGCTGATTGATCAGTTGACCAGCAGTTTACCAGATGGGCAGATCTTAGATACATATCTCAAAGCGGTACATTGAGATTCTTTTTCCCAAGAACTTAAAGAGAGAACATTCCAGGAAGTTAGCAGTTGTCAATGGTGTAAAAGCCAACTGAATCAGAGAAGAGACAAGCAAAAGCAAGGTGAAAGTACATAAGGGCCAAACGACAGAAACCGGAAGTCCACCCATTTCTGTTCTGCAGTGAGGTTTGGCTGGTTCTTGGCTCTTTCCTATCCTTGCTTGCCCGTGTATACATAAAATAAGAACTCTTAAAACTGTATTTACTATGTATCTGGTTTTAGCAACCTGAAATTTCAATAGTACTATACAATAAACAGAAGACTGAATTAGCCTTTAACAGGGCTAACCTCTGAAAAGATTATGGTTCTGCTCTATCCTCTAATTATGTGTTATTCAATTTAAAAATATTATTGCTACTTACAATAAGTGTAACTAAATCTAAAAAGTAACATTTTCCCTCTGAGCATTTACGAAATATTGATTATTTTCAATGGAAGAATAATCCACAATTGTGCTTAGCTTGACTATTGAGTAATACGGTAATACATAAAGAAAGTTTTTGCTGGAAAACCCACATCATAGACCAGAGCACCTTGCACATACTAAGCCAGGGCACTATTAGACTAACAACTTCTAGCTGTATCTAGAAAGTATACGTCTATGATTGTTTTTTAATACATCTTACCATTTAAAATACATGCCACAGCAAAAAGAAGCGTATCAGTCAATGATATTTTTGCTACCTTATGATCCCTGGACACTTTTCAGAAGTGTTGCCAATCATTTTATGAATATATTCAATTACTTATTTAAAGCCCAGGGTGCTTGGTATATTTAGCTGCCAAAATTTCAAGGAAAATAAATTGTACATTCCATTTTTTTAAAAAACACACAAAACAATAAAAAAAAAGATCGTTTTTCTAATCAATTGTCAAATATGTTTAGAAGCCACACCAGAGGAAAGCTTTGACCTGTGCACTGCCATTTTTTATGTTACCCACTGCCCCATAGATGAGGTGTCATGAAAGGGGACAAATGGGACCATATGTCCCTCGGGTCAGTTTGCAGAGTTCGCATGTTGCGGCTGCAGGAGAGGAGAAAGAGGGAACGGACCTAGACCCATTGCATCACCAGCCCGCTATCCCCAGCCCACAAACCCCCATTAACCTTGGCGCTGGCTCTCACTCTTGCTTTGCTCTGGGAATCCAATATTAGCATTCACTAAGGAAAGCAAGCGCCCAGCTTGCTCTTAGAGAGGTCTGCTGCGGCACTTGAGCTTCGGGGGTCTGCCCTAGCTTTGCATCATCGCACTGTTGACTGTTCAGCTAGTGACCAATAATGATAAACCTGAATTAGAAGCTGTGTTCTCTTTGCATTAGAACATAAAATAGATCCCTTGGCATCTCTAATTCTGTTAGATTACTTTACATAGATGGCATTTTTGCTTGCTTTGTTGATCAATTTATTTGATTAAAAAAAAGAACTTTATTGAGATGTAAGTCATGTAAGATACAATTCACCATAAAATTGAGTGTTTTTAGCCCATTAACAGAACTGTGCAACCATCATTGTAACCTAGTTTTAGGACATTTTCATAGCCCTCAAATTAAAACAAACAACTCTGTATCCTTAGCAGGGCCTCCCGTCTCCCTCCCATGCTTCTGAGAATAACTTATCTATTTCTGCTTCTGTGAATTTGCCTATTTGAGATACGGCACATGAATGGAATCATACTATATGGAGTTATTTATGACTGATTTGTTTCATCTATCACAAAGGTTTCAAGTTTTGATGACTCATTGTTTAATGTTATTGACATCATAACCACAAACTGTTTCTTAAATGCTATAATTATTTAGATATCTATAGATGAAATTTTATACCACAATAAAGTTTTTAAAAAGAGACCAAACAAATGCTCTTCAATATAAACTATATAAACCACATGTCAATACAGCGGTTATTGCTGTTTTAGGGTTACTAGTTACGGGTTACTAGTAAGACTTCAACCTTGATTTAAAAGTTTTTTGACACTGATATTTACCTTAGCAAGTCCTCAAATTGTTTAGTTCAGCACTCCCTTATGTGCTTAAATATAGCTAAGATTTCAAAGTATATTTGTTTATGTGGATACTACTATCACTATTTATAATATTTGAAATTTTAAAATAATTACTTTGTTTAAAAAGAAATATTTTATTGATTTAATTTAAAAGAACAATAATAAAATGATACTACATAAAAATATTTTTAGCAAAAACATAGTTGCTTTCTAAAATGAAAAAACACTGGTACTTTTTTATTTTTTAAAAATCTTTTTAGCATCTGGTTGAGTAGAAGACAGCTGGCTGGAATGGGTTCATTCTGTTTTGTTTGATTTTATTGTGTGATGGTATGAACAGCTATTCTGAAGAAAACAAGACATTATGGCAGCCAAAAAAAAAAAAAAAGACAGCTAGCTTATCATTTCTGATTCCACATTTGATGTACTGCATGATCAACCACACATCTAAAAAATTCCACTATACACTCACAAAAGGAGAGTGGGACGGACAAACAAATTCTTAGCATAATTAGGAAAAAAGTTTTGAAAAATGTGCATATCACATCCTACTACTTTCAGTGAAGCTGAAAGTAATCTCTATGTATTACAAACATGTGCTAATATAAAAAGGGAAAAAATGTTTTGATCTTATAGACCTCCAGAAAGGGTCTTAGGGATTCCCAGACATTTTCAGACCTTGCTTTGGGAATTCTTATCTAGGTTTTTCTCTAAAGCTGACTGAGATTCATTGTACTGAGAATGCTTAATCTGTACTAACATCTATATAGATATTACAAGATGAAAGTTTTTGTAAAATACAACAAACAATATTTGGTAAAATACTGTTTTCAAAGCCCTTTGGCTGTACATTATACATAGCTGACTATAATTTATTTAGGTACTCAAAATAAAATATAAGATGCAACTATATAACTAATTGCTCCATTTCAAATATTCCTGATTTACCAGCAAGAATAATAAATGTAATGTTTAAACATCTGATTATAATGTTATTATCTGCAAGTTCTATTCTTGTCCATGATTTGGTAGTTTATGTCTCACATGAATTCCAGTTTTCTTATATCTCTATGGTTATAAAAGATTCCTCTTAGCTTTTGTATTTGCTACTAAAGTAATAAAATGTTCTTGAGTTTTTCTAAAATGTACTTTGCCATCACAATCTTAAAATAATTGTGCCAAACTTAATATCTGAAAAATAATGATTTAATTGTCACAGAAGTGGTTAATTTTTCTTATAACTTGTTTCCTATAATTTTCCTATAATTTGAGAATAATGATATGGTCAGTCAGCCTTACACCTCAAAATGATGAACGATTCCCACAAAAGCAGCAGTAACCCATGGTGAGTGTCTGAAGGCTCGGGCACTCTTTGAATTGAGATGTACTTTCCAAATAATGTGATTTATAATGAAATTTAAAATCTTCATATTTTATACTTGAATTCAACAACAGTACCTACCTTATAATATCTCCTTCTAGAGCAATCACCCTCTTAATGATTTTTTGTTCTGGGTTTTTAGGAGACCTAGAATAAAAACATATGGTTATATAATCAATTATGTGCCTGTGAGTTAAAAAAAAGGAAAAATAATTTCAACAAAAGAAATAGGCTATATTAAAGTTGTTACAGAATTCTTTGTGACCATGACATAATAATAATACTATTTAGGTTCAAGAAACAAAAAGTTGCTATTGAAATGTTTCTTATTTTAAATTTCTGGGACAAAAAAGAAGCAATATTGAAAATTTACAAAAATAAAACATATAGGGGAGTAAATAACTATTATTAAGGGATAAAGTTAATTGTTAAATTACTATGGTTATTAAAGATAAGTGTTTATAGGAAAGAATTCATACATAAGAAAATAAATACACATTTCTTTAGAATGATAAAATACTTAAAATTAAATCCTTTAAAATTTAGAGGAATTTTATTTAAACCCTTCACAAAACACTGAAGAAAAGAAGTACTTTTAAAAAGACAAGAATTAGAGAATGTCTTTAAACTACATTTAGGATTAGCCATTTGGCAATTATGGAATTTGGATTTTTAAAACAGAGTTACAGATACAGAAATTGATAGGTTTTCATATTATTTTAACCTATTGCATGACAGTACTTTTTATTTGAAGTAGTATTATTTATTCTAAATAAATCCAAGCCCTCGCTCTCTCTCCTATCTATCTATTATCTGTCTCTCTATCTCCTGTGTATTTCCTTTCCACATGGTAATAGGATTGATCTATGAGGTCAAGGGAATATGGAAACAGTGGCAATACCTTACTTTTTAATTTATACCATTATAAAACTGGGTTTTACTTCCACATTGCATTCTTCTCCTTTACCCTTCTCTTCCCCTCCTCTCTGTTTTCTTTTCCCTTTCCTTCTCCCTTCCTCTCCCAAAGTCCTCTCCTGGATAACTCATTCTGGGGAGTCAGTCCGTCCTGAGCAGCCCCGTGCACAGACGCGGAGGTGAGGAACCCAGGCCTGCTAACAGTCCCAGGAGTGAGCCCTCCAGCCCGTCAAGCCTCCCTTCCCAGGCTGCAGCCCTGGTTAACAGCTGAGCTTCCACCTCCTCAGAATCCACCCCGCTGAGCTGCTAATGCTTCCATGATGCCCAAAGATCAATGTCTGCTCTTCTACACTGGGTATGGAGTAATTTCTTATATAGCAATGGATAACTCTATCTTTTGGGGAGTTGGAGGGTACTGGGAATTGAACTCAGGACCTCATGCTTGCCATGTGGATGCTGTGCCACTGAGCTAAATCCCTGGCCCAGGTAACTCTTAATATGAACTATTTGTTGCCAATAATATCTTAAGGCTTCTGATTTAACAGATGCTTTTCAAGAAACATCTCATACATTACAGAAATGATCATTTACAAAATATTTGAAAATTATGGTTACATAAAAATATTTTCATTTCAAGTGAGCTGAGCTAGCTTTGAAAGGAAAGTAAATGTACAAAATCTAAAACATTAAATACGCTACAAATGTAGATTTCATGGAAATACGTAGTTTCAGTAAGATCTGATCCATGACATATATAGAAAATGAAATCATGTAAAATAATTCCATCTACTTGGGATAATTAATTAGTAATATTGTTAGTCTCAAATGAAATTTTATCAGTTTTGACTGCTTCTTCTCTTCATTAAATTGCACAAATGTTATATTTCTGTAAGTCTAATGTTACCAATGCACACTTAGAATAAGAATCTGGACACATTTAGATGCAACTTGGGTATTCCATACAAGAGAACTTGCGGAGCTCATAGAAAATACCTCTCTGTCTGCTTATAAAACTAGTAATACATAAAATAATATTCAGCCTTAGTGGTCACCAAATAATTGTTCATTCAACAAGAAGATATTAAAGCATTTTCTTACTATATTGACAAATAATAAAAATAAAATATTATGAGGGCTTAGGAATATGTGAATACATAAACTGTATGGCCATAACTTTCTATAAAGTAGCCAAGATTTTACATTTTTCTTAAATAACAAGTGCACATCTAGGAATTAATCTTTATGAAATGGTATAGGCAAAATTTTAGCTATATGGACACTTACAGCAATGCCTATAAGTATTAGAAAAAAATTCAACAACAGGAGATTGCTTAAGTAAATTACAGTTCATCCACATAGCTAAATGCTTTACAGTAACTAATCATACAGAAAAAGCAACAAAATTTACATATTAAAAATGAAAGAAAACATTGTATCATAACTTCATATTTGTAATTACAGATAGAAAAAGATGCAACCAATTTTACTAGGAAGGGAACAGAAAGAATATGAAACAGAAGGAAGGAAAAAGGTACTATATATGTTAAAAACTTTTGTGCCTAGAGTTTTGGTGCCAATTATCCAGACGCCTTTTAGCAAAAGACAACTGTTGGGTTGTATGACATTATCTGAGAAGCAATGCATAAAATAAAGAGTGATAGTGATCTAATTAAAGTTTGCAACCTAATATTGGAGAAGGAGTCATATATAGTAAACAACATGAAAAACATAATATAAATGTTATGCCAACAATTTTATGCTTTTGAGATGTTTGAGAAGTGTTTTATGTTTTAAAATAACTCATATTTTAAGATCATGAGGCAAAATACAGTCTGTAAAATGAGTTATCTATATATAATTAAAATCTTATGAATTACTACTTGAAACATATCTATAAATTTTAATGTAATATTAAACCCAAGAATCTAATCAAATAATTTAAAATGAAAAAAGCTATTACTAACATTAATTCCATTACTGCTTAAAAATCTATATTTTAATCATTAGGTTGTTAATGCATTACTTTGACATAAGTAGAAGCAGTAGGCAGTTATTATAGATTTACATCATAAAAGTTATTAAAGTTATCTTTGTCTTTATTTCCTTGGCCGTTAGCCTATGTCCTAGAGTATGTGAAGAGTAACACGTGAAGGGTTATGCCGTACTTTAGGTACACAATGTGTGTTGCTCAATAGACATTCCAATATGTAATTTTAATGTTTTCATAATATGCAGTGTTTTGTAATATTTATTTCTAGGGTCTTAATTGCAAACATTCTGTTTTATTTTTTAAGATTTAGTTTGGTAAGCTTTCCCCAGAGGTTTGGACTAGAAGCCTACACTTGTCTCTGTACTGCATCGGTCACCACTACAGATCTACACAGAATGAAGGAGTGTGTCTCTAACCTGAATGGCTGTGGAGGAGAAAGGAGGGCTAGTGGACACGCACAAGATTTAGTTAAGATCAAGCTCACTGCTTTTCTTTTGGTTTTATCTTAACAGAAACATTACCATTTTTTACCTGGTGTCTGAACAAACACAGTTACGCTTTAAGTTTCGTAATCTGTGTAACTGCTTTCATACGCTTTTATGTTCTCCAAAAGTGATCATTTTAATCTTGTCTAGAATACTCAGAAGGCACTTTAGAATACCCAAGGAAGGTTAGCATGTGTCCAACTCTTTCTTTCCCCAATTCCATGACACCCTGATGTTCAATAGATGCCTTTGCCTATGTCTAGACACTCTCACTGTTCTCTCATTTATGATAAAATTCTAAAACATCTGTCTGGGAGTCAGGAAGATTTTTCATACTTGTGGTTAGCATTGGTTCAGATTGTCACAGAATTTGCTTTTGGATTAGAAGTTACTTTAGCCACAATCTAATGTAACCTTTGATTCCTTAAAAATTCTACCATTTATTAGACATTAATTACACTGTCTATACTCCAGTAAGGTCTAACTCTTTAAGCTTCAATTGTGAGGTAAAAATAAAAACCAGCATTCCAAGGGTGTCTTATATTGAATGGGCTATATTTCATTGTCCTAAAAGATGACAATACATTAAACCATGCAACTTTACATTATCATAATTTAAAAATACATTTCACTGTTGTGTTATCACCAGATTAGGAAGTAAGAAAAGAGTAATCCATTGATAAAAAGTCATAGCAAATGACATCTCTCCTCCTTTCTCTTTCAAATTTCAGAGAATGTTGCCAGGATTTGACATGGTTTTCATAATGCTTAGACACAGATAAGCTTTCAGATTACAAATAACACTCGGCCTGCTACTTTTAAACTTGTTCATCGTGCATGACTTAAATTGTCCACTTGGTGATCATGTGATGGTCTTCCTTGTACCCTACAAATGTGTGGCCTGCACTAGGATAGAAATGAATGTGCTGCTACTGCTCCATTTCTGCTATGAATGACCAGAGGCAAGCTATGAAACCAGATAGAGATAAGACCAGAGAAGCCAGAAAAACAAATCTGGTTTTCTCTGATATATGTGTGTGTATTTACAAATACCAAGGATTCACCAGTCTCATCGGTCTGTGTAGTTAACAAACATGTAGTGCCTTATCTGAGTTTGAGGATTTCTAGAAAGTTTGAGGATTTTTTCTACCTATAGCATTATGTAACGAATGAATGTATATAAACACTTCAGCAAGAATTTGAGCCCATTCAAGTACTAAGTAATTTTTGTCATCCCCTCCTGAAATAAATTCATTACAGAGATCTATTAATGGGCTTTAATCAGTTGTTATAACCCATCTCCTATTCTTGCATAGACAGACTAATTTTGTAAACTCTCTAATGACAATATTCTTGGGGTTTTTTGCATTGGGGGGCAAAGAAAGTTATTTTAAAGGTTTAGTCATACTTTATGAAATAAAGAAACATCAAAGCTAAATATAACAATAGTCATGCTGAGAAGTCATAGTTTAGTTTTAAATTAGATGAGCACTCTGTAAAACCAAGAGACACATGGGTAATTTTCAGTGTTGGGTTCTGTACACTCATTTCCCTATCAGTAGTGTGAACTTTGTGGACTGCAGCCCCATTTTTTAGTGGTTTCATTTTTCAAATTAAACCCAGTTCTATTAAATTAAACCTCCCAAAATATTTTACTTAGGCAGCATCCAACAACATTTTTCTCCCTGCTAACTTCTCTTTGTATTTGTTGAATCTTTTAAACATATGCAAAAGGAACTGTAGATTTTTGTTAATATTTGAGTCTTTGCTTAATTTCACAAATGTAGCTACTAACAACAGGTGTATTTTCAGAATATGAAACATGAACTCCACTGCTAACCATCACTTCTTCTCTGGTATCTGAGAAAATGCTTTAGTCCAAGAATCTCAGTATTAGCAAAGTGACTTATAAACAAGGTGGCATGAACTCAGGGCAGTGTGTAAAATTTTATTTTCTGAAAGAAGAAGGGTAGATTCTGAGAAACAAACCTCAGGAAGTGGCCAAAGTCTGTCACACATAGAAAGAGATTTAATAAGAAGTAGAATTGTAAACACAAGGGTTTTATAGTCTCATTTTGTAAGATGGGGATGGAACAGAGAAAGGATGCTTGGTTTACTTTGGCCACACTCTCCAAGCATACCTCCCTGAATCAGGATACTGAGCAGCAAAGATACAACCCATTATGGACACTGGACAGACTCCAGTCAGTTTTCTAGGAACAAGTTTGCATTTAAGATTTATCTTTACAATCCCTAAACAAGTAAATACATTTTAATGGTACTGATGAAACAATAACCATAAACTTTAAGGAATTAAACTATTGTACATAAATTTTCTTGGTAAAATGTAAGCATTGTTTTTATTTTTACCGTGATTAGGAGAAATTTAATAAACAAATGGTGGCAACTGCTATAATTGGTAAGTCAGCCTTGATTTTGTAAAATTAATCATGTATTATAGCTCAAACTTCTAAAATTAAAAAAGAGATCCAATAGTTTTGCAATAGAAAGTTTTTGGTTTTTAAAACAATTGTCTTCCCTTAACTACGAAAATTCTAAGTTTAGTGTAATCATAACAATGAGTTCATTTCCACCAATATTTAACTCAAGTATTTCAAAACAATCTTCAGTAACTAAACACAATTACAGTTGTACCCCACTGTGTAGAATACATGTATATAAATGAATACAGTACATGTATAATATATAGCATGTATGTTATATATATGTGTGTGCTATTCTATCATGAAACATGAAATTGTATTAGCAACTTAAAGAAACTGTATTCATGAAAGTTAAATCCCCTTTATTTTTAAAACTTGTACTTTAATACACTCAGTATGCTTAGAGTTGAACACACCAGTGGTATTTAGTATCTAGGGTGAACTAAGCTTTCAAAGTCTGCCTAATTGTTTCCAACATGCGCTTGGGCTGGACAGAAGCCGTTAGGTTTATTCACGCCCACTAGAACTGTGCACTTGAAAGAGCTTGGGTGTCTTGCATATAGCTGTCTACAGTCAGATAAAACGGGAAGTGTACACTGATGTGTTCACCTCTAGCCCTTTTGTTTCATGACTATGAAACTCTTCTTACTTGCAATAGGAAACAAATTCACTAGCTGAAAAAGTTATATATTTTTGTGTATTTTATTTTTACAACTGAGAACTTGTACCCATTCTTTTTTTTAATATATAGATTAATATGCTCTTTAGTGACTTTGGTGACATGCATTATTAACATTCAAGTGTGATTCAGTGTACTGGCTTCAAAACTTCCCTAGTAAAATCAGGTTAACAGTGTGGAGAGAGGTGAGATTCTGCACAATCACGATTATTATTCTAATTGCTCTAAATGCTCACTCTTCTGGAGAATATTGATGGTGTAGAGGTTAGAACATAAGTAGAGTATGAGGTATTCTGACTCATCTTTTCTCTAACCCTGTTGAACTTACTAATTTTTAAATACGGTACTATTGTTTTACAGAAGAGTTGCAAGGTAGGCTCCAATAGCTGCATACAATATGGTCCCTTGAAAATGTCAACTTTCTACCCCCATAGGCAAACTGAACAGTATCAACAACTGTCTCGAGAAAAAAGAAATGCATGAGGTTTGAAATTTTCCAAAATCAATCACAAGTAATCATTCCTGAAAACAGTATTATTATCTACTTGCTCAGTTTGAGAATGACTTATAAAGCTCTAGTTGCTAAGTTATCAGAAACTTCTATGTGTTTTCTTTTCTGCTATTTATACTACAGTAACTGGTTACTATGATAATTTACTTATAGACAATTTTGGCTTAATGATAATAAGTAAGGGCTGCCCTTTGGTGAAAGGAGGCCAGTTATTTAGATGAGCGGTTTATAGAATTGTGAGAAGCTATAAAGAAACTTTGGAGACAACAGAAGAAAAATGAAACAGATTTATTTCCAAGGACTAATTGTGGTGGTTTCACTAGATAGACCAAGCCAAAGGCTGCCTAGAAGCACTGACGTCTCCCCCGGAGGCAGAAGACACTGAAAGTGGCTACATGTAGATTCTCGTCATTAAGGAGCCTCAAAACCAAAGAGAGTTTGATGCTCATGTTATTACATTCTGATGACTGTCCTTTCCCTTGTCAGGTTGTCCTGGAAAAGTTTCATTCTTTAAGAAAATTAGGAAGTCAAAACACTCCTAGTTACAAAAAAATAGGATGATGGTTTCCAGGGGTCTTAAGGGAAGGCAGAAATGAGGTGATGTTCGAAGATATAAAGTTGCAATCAGACAGGAGCTCTGGACTTCTATGGTACAAGACAGGGACTATAATAAACGGTAACATACTGTGTACTTGACAGTTGCTAGGATAATAAATGTAAGTGTTCTTATGACAAAAAGCAGACAGGTACGTGATGTGAGATGATCTTTGTGAGTTAGTTTGAATTTCTCATTTCATTATATACAATCATTATATTATACTTATATACATTATACGTACTGTAATAAAGCTGGGAAAAATTCTCCTACTTTATAGGGTTGAGAAAGAGAACATAAAAAAAAAATCCTTTCCAAAAATCACTACCATATTTCCACTGGTGAGTTCGCCCTCCCTAGACTTTTTCTTGTCTTTTTATTTAACAGTAAACAGTCATCAATAACTATAACATGTTCAGGTGCACTCTTCTAAAAATATCAATATCTGGAGGTTACAATTTGTCAGAAGATTTATCCCTTTCTGTCATTCCTTAGCATATGCATATCACAGCTACTTCTCTTTCCTAGGTCTTCCCCAAGTTTTTTTTTTTTTTTCAAATAATTAGGTACTCACAGAAAACGTTAACACACGATGTTAGCCCACAGGAGTTGTTCCTTCTAGGAAACTGCCTTGATTCTCGGTGGTCGGATGGTGACTAATGGGGGAAGTCTCCCTGTCTTCAGAGCCCTGGCTCCCTAATACTGTACACACAAAGTGAACCGCAGTCTCTGCAGCTTCATGTTGATGTGCTGCGTGAGTTGTGCTTTTCACGGGCTCTCAAACGTGACCAACAGAACACTAGAACAGAAGAAGTGTGACATTACTAAGTCAAGATGAGAGCAAAACCTCCTCTTCTTTATGGGATGAAACTCAGAGGGCCTGATATCCATAGGGTTCCCATTGCCAATCCTTAATGAGTATCTTCCAGACACAGGTACAAGAACCATTCATAATTTTCAAATACCTCTCTAAAGAGAATTGAGGTTCAGGAGAATTAAGGGAAATAGTCTTCAATGGGTCTTCCACGTCTGTGGGTTAAATGTTTGAAGGAGATTTTGATTTAAATAAAAGCAGATTGTCAGGAACATATGCTCCCCACCTACCATTCTTCGTGTGAATGGTTGAAACCTAAGAGTCTCATCTCTCTGTAGCATAGAGTCTTTGCCAAGAGACATGAGCATAAACATCAGTGATGAGGAACAATCTCTAGTACAAAATATGCTCGCAGGGATCTAGTTCACATTAGATCTGGTTTACCCTTAATGGCACCTTATATTGGAATGACCAAGTGGATAGATGTTTTACACCTGATCCCACACCCTAAAATAAAATGCCTTTCTAGAAAATACGGAACAAAATCAAGTCAAACACTTCTCACACAAATTCTCTGATTCAGCTTCACTTTAAAATTCAGAGCCCCAAAGCTTTACTGATGCACACCGTGTCTCTCCACCCTTTATCAGCTCTTCCTTGCCGCGGCCATCTGTCTGCCTTGCTTTTTCCAGCACGGTGCCCATCCCTCCAGGCTGTTCACTGGCGCTTAGATGCTCCCTCCAATGCTGTATCCAAGCACAATCCAAGAAAAGTTCCAGGCCTTTCCCAGTTCTCCTCTGCAAAGGTTGCCTTCAGCACCAGCCCCCTGCACGTTTCAGCCACACACACCCTTCTCAGTTAGGATTTGAAAATTAAGTAGCATGCACGTCTGTTTTTGAGCCTCTATTTAAGGCACCATTATTTCCTGTTATACTGTTTTGTTTTATATGCGGGGGAAAAACTTCTGAACATCTTGTCTTTCAAGATTATAGTTCTCAAGTTGTTGTAAGTCTAGGTTTTAAAGATTGAAATATAATATTCAAAGAAAGCTTGAGATGAAAAGGTACCTAATTCAAATGCTTCAGAAAAACATTCCATTTTATTTTTACTAACTTAATACATAGAAGTCAATCTACTTGTAGTTATGTCGATTTAATAGCAGCCAATAGCCTACTATAGAATTGTTAGTTGGGAGATTTAATCAAATACGTAACGGCAATAAAAGAAGACAAAGAAATATAAGTCAAAGATACTTTAAAGAACTTATAAGATAGAAAATAAGGTAAATGACTATATTTTAATCTTTACAGTATCTAATTATAAACCCTAGCCTTCTAAGCTGAATTCTCATTTTAATTAGTTTCCAACCACCCAATGTAATCATTTTCAAGTCAAAGACTCAGCTGTTTAGAATGCAGACTGTATCATTGCTGTGGCTATGTGTGCTTGACCTCCTGCCTGTTAACAAAGAGACTCAATTAATTATTTGTTGTTTTGAATGGCTATTTCATTCCACCTCCACCTTTCCTTAAGTGTTAAAAGGTTCAATTGCTTTATCACCTTAAACTTAGCTTTCGAAAACACATACAGAAATTTCTTAACTGCCAACTAATAAACTGTCTTGATTCAGAAAGCTAATTTTCAGGACCATAGCACCTAGACGTTTTATGCTAGAATCAGCTGAAGTAACATATTGACCTGGTGCCATGTCACCTTCCAAGAGTCTCTTTGTTTTGAAAAGCAGCCCTGGTTTTAAGCTATTCCCCTGAACTGAGACTAGACACACATTAGTACCTCAACGGGTTGTAGTGTCACAGTCATAATGAAACATGGCATGCAGAAGTAGAATGCTTTCAGAATGTACAGAACGCGTATAAATTGTGTATCAGTCTTTCCCATGAACATTTAGTTTTTCTGATATACTTTTAATGACATTGAATTCAGTAGTATAACCCATATTTAAACCCTCAAACACCAAGGCAGGAAATAAAATATAGCTTTGAAACATATGTGAAAATGCATTTTGCAATGTACAATATGGGCAAGTGTGGAATTTTACAATGTACGGAATGTTGCAATATACAAGAATGTAGAACTGATGATGCCAGTGGCAAGCTATTGCTCCTATCCATACAAGTAGCAAAAGATGATATGAAGAAAGTCTTAACTGTCTAATTATATCCAACACCATGTCACTCACAATTAAAGTAGTATTAAGTAATTATACAGATGATTATATCATAACACACATGCCAAAATATTGTTACCAGGTCTCTTGTGTAACTGGGATGATATAATATTTTTCCTTTTGTGCCTATATATTCAGATAATGTCTTCCAGTACCACTGATAGTATAACACATATTAAAATTCCATTCAATTGCCATTTTCATGACTGATATTAGCCACTGTTTCATGAATATCTAAATTAATCTAGGAACAATATCATATATTTCTTATGATCAAATAATAAATGACAATTTATAACTCCTGTGTTCTTTCCCAAAGCACTGGCATGTAGATCAGCGGTGTTAATGCAGGTGAATTTAGCCTACTTTGGTAGGTTGTTGGGAAGCCTCACATCGACAGTCTATGAAATAAAGCATTTTTAGGCCTCCAAAATAGTCAGTGAAGACATAAGCCATAAGAAAAGTCATGAGATATTCATAATGAACATGACAAATAATACTAATTTAAAAATTCATGCAAATAAACAAAATTCCTTACTAGGAGAAAGAACAATATTCTCATAATTTTATATTTAACTTCAGCCTGGAATTAGATGTGTAATAGATATAGAATAGCAAACTCATTTAAGAAGGAGCAAATCATCCAATTTCCAGTGTTTCCAGAATATAAAAATCTTAGTCTGATCATGCAAAATAATACAGAAACTATGATTCAGTAGGTAGACTGTGTTCTGAGGTATAGCATATATTTTTTACAGTCATGAATTCATTCAACAAATATTTGCTAAATGACAACCAGCAGCCAGGTACTCTGTGTACCCCATTACACTGTGTGGTAAGCATGCCCTTTGTGGGAGTCAGGTCCAAAGACTACCACATCACCTTTAGCAAGTCATTACCTAACTCTTCCTGTGTTTCTTTCCATGAAGGAAGAGGTGATGCCAGTGAGTGCTGCTGACCTGAAATGCTGCTGCATCTACCACTCCTACTACTAAATGTTAACTGGGCATCTGCTTGGCATCAAATGAGCTGCAGAAGCACCTACCAAGTTATTAGGTAAAGCTCCCTGGGTCCAATCCCCCTTTAAGCAATAAGAAGCTATCATCTCTGAAAACAAGAACACAAAATGCACTTCTGACAAAGATCACTGCAAACATTCTGTGAGGTCTGTGTTACAATCTATTGTGTCTAGAAAGCAATTCTGCCACCAAGGAGCAAGTTTGACTCTATTGCCAAATAAATGCCAGATGGTGTCTGTCTCTCTGTGTCTCCTTCCCTCCCTCCCTCTCCTCCTCCCTCTTTCCTTTCTTCCCTTCATTCCGCCCTTCTTCCCTCTCTGTCCTTCCTCTCTCTCTGTCCTTCTCTCTCTCTGTCCTTCCTTAGATTAATTCTCTCTACATGTTTTCTTTCCCCTTTTGTTCTTCTTTTTCCATTCTACTTTTCTTTACTGTTTTGTAGAAACTTCTTCATAAGATCTTTTCAATAAGTTTAAGACAGTACAGCTCAATTAAGCCATTTTTAGGCACAGTAATTTGTTGATTTTTTTCATCAGTTTATGAGCTGTTAAATTTGTTGCTAAATGTATTCTTGTTGGGCAATTTAATTGCACCACTGAAATGTAAAAGTTCAATCAACCATTTTTTGTGTGGAAATTGAAGAGAATCTAATTGTTTTAATCGATTGTGTATTTTAATTAATTGTTTCTCACTTACAAACTATATAACAAAATGAAAACAATGACATTTTATTAAATTGCCAAGGAAACACTGGAAAGAGTTGAACACAAGCATAATTGAAGAAGTTCAAATCCAGAATAAGCCATTTAAATGCTGACAAATGATAGACATGGGTTCATTTTTTTAGCCCCATTTTCATTATTTCAGTGTGGTTTTTTTTGAAGGATAACAAACTACAGTTATTTGTTAGTATATTTTGAGGCTTTTATTCTCAGTATTTTCAAATCCTCTGACTTAATTATGGTAAGATTTAAAACAGAAACAATCTTACCTATATTTTTCAATAAGACCCATATAGCAGAGGTGAACAAATACAGTACTTTCCAAAAGGCACAAGTCAGAGCGTTGCAACCTAGATCAAGTCCAGAGGTCTGATGAAGCATCCATTTGTCGGTCAGAACACTTACCATTTCTCATGGAGGTCATTACTATTGGCAATGTGGTTTCACTTTTTTAAAAAATCAATAGAAAGAAATGTAGAAGTAGCATCAGAAAAGAAATCGATGATGACAGCCGAACATTATTTTCTCTTTCTAAACGGCTATATAACTACAGTGCATTTTGATATGAGATATAAATCAAAATATTAATTGCCAAAAGGGACAAACTGTGCTTAAAATGCGAGCATCATCTATACTATAGAATTCCTATTTTGAGGGGAAAAGAAAAATTATTTAACCCTAGTTAAATATACAAATGATTGATATGAAATTCCTATAGCGCCCTATAATTCATTTTCTGAGTCTTTGATTTTTAAAATTCTTTGACAAAGCTTCTTAAGATGCAGACCAAAAACTCAAAGTCCTGTTTTAAGAAAAAGAAGTATCTCTAATTTTGTCAAATTCCATTTGTTGTAAAATTTGTTACTTTAAAAATTAGAAATACAATTAATAAATACAGCACTATCTTTTTTCTTTTTCTTTTCTTTGTTTTCTTAAGTACTAGGGATTGAACTCATAGTTGTTTCATCGACCTACATCGCCAGCATTTTGGGGTAGGAGGACAGAACACCCAAGTGCTTGGATTATAGCCATGTACTACCATGCCCAGCTTAATACCATTTTAAAGTGATAATTCTTAGTACAAATTTATATTAGTTAATACAAAAGCATGCAGAAGAGGTTTAGAAGGTCTGGGGTTAATCTTTAACATTTTAAACTCCAAACTTACTATTATAATTATATATGTTAATGAGTCGGACCATATTTCTGGTCCAATAATGTGCTCTTCTTTAGTGTACTTTCATTTTTATGTTTCTCAGTAATACACATGCAATATGTATATCCACAAGAATCCACACAGTATCTGCTAATTTTCTCTGGGAAAAATTTACCATGTTGTCTTGCTTTCACCACAAATTGGTCCAAGGACTTTTTAGTACTTTTGTTTTTTATTTATTTATTTATATCTAAACTCATGCTTGATTTTATTATTCAAAAAAAATTTTTTTAAAACTGCCAGTAATATTTTGCTGTTTATCTTTTTCACTTCTTTCTGACTCCTCACATTGTTACATTAAGGAAATTCTATGTTATGTTTTAAAATCTCCTTTTTTAGTTATCAGCCTATGTTTTTCCAACTCAACTCCCAACACAATGAAAACTTTTGGGTAGGACAAACACAAATTAAAACTGAAAAATACGTGATTTTCTAGTGAATTCTATCAATACTGTTGGTCGATAAATACTAAACCAAATGACAGCTTTGAAAGACTGAATTAGTGAGTTTGGCCACATTCATAGTATTAAAATTACGTGAATAATTAATAACTCTTGTCTACAGTTAAGTCTGTATTTGGCAAGTCAACCAATTGGTGATGCTTCAGGGTAAACTTATTAAGCTTTTTAGTAAAATATAAAATTTACAGCTAAGATCTTCAAGCATGACAAAGTGTTTAAAATAAATCTAAGTGTTTACTATTACCAACTTTCATTTGAAGAAAACAATTATATTTTTTATTTTAAAGAGATAGGCCTTTTGCAAAAGGAGATCAAGAGAGGGAGGGAGTAGGGAAGGAAGGAGGGTAGGAGATGAAAAAGAAATTAAAATGTATTATAAACATGAACAAACTCCCCACAAGGAATATAGTCATTACGTATTGCAAACATGTATCAATAAAAATAAATTAAAAAAGAGTAAAATGACAAGCAGTGTTTAGGAGTTGGACGGATTCCTTTGTAAGAATATGAAAAATCAGAACCATGTGTTTATAAGAACGCTGCATCAAACGCATTTTGAGGACTAAGGGAAATACCCGTCCTTCCAGCCCACTTAGGCAGATTGCTCTTTTGAGTCCTCCGTGCTCCTGCAGAGGGAATGGAGCTTTCTTCCACTGCTTTCTTCCACTTCATTACTGCTTCTCTGTCCTTCCTTCCTTTCCCCCCTGGGACAGGACAGGGCCCAAACAGACACATGTCATTTTCTCAAATGGTGAGTCAAGACTCCTATATTCTACATCTGAAATGACAAATACCTTTCCTTAACCTTTCTTCTGCCACTTCTTGGAAAAAAGCAATAAAGAACTAACAGAAGGTATTAATTTCAAAACTGGTAGTAGAGCACTTCCAAAGGGAATTTCATGCCAAACATGCATTGGAAGATCTTGTTTGAAAGATTTTTTTTAACATTCCAGGGAGGATTGATTATATATTATCTGTACATATTTGTTAGTACCTGCATCTAATTTCAGGCTCTATTAGAAAATATGAGTGATATGCACTGTGTAATTTTTACCTTTTCAAAAATAATATGGATGTATTCAAGCTACTGTTCTCCAAAAGCTAGATCCTGCCGCACCATTTAGCCAAGGGTAGAAAACTAAATCAGGCCACAAATCCAAGCCCTTACCTCTAGGAAGGAGGCATTGATTCAGTACTCCCATTTAGAGCTGTGACTTTAGATCACTAGCTACTCAAAGTCAAGTAGTTTTAGTTGAGTCCTTACTGCATAAACACTCATAATAGAGAGAGAAAGGTACACGGAACATCAAAATTTGCACCTTTGTTGGCAGTCTCAGAGGAAAATCCTGGTCCTGAATAGGCATGAAGACCTCATAGCTCTGTGATCCCTGGAGGTGGGCCTCCTGGATCAGAAATGACGCACATTGGTGGGCATCATGAAGGAGCTAACACAACAGGGTCCGTGAACCACGTGAAAAGGCTCTACTGTGACTGTACAAGCTCACTTTGTGAGAACTAAGTGTCTTCCTGCCTTTTCAAATGTATATGCAATGAAATACGCCTTTGAAATGCACATTCGAAAAGTTACAAACATTGAATGCCAACTCTATATTTACTTCTTACAATTTACGGTATTCTTTTAACTATCAGAAATTAAGCAATCTTGTGTCAACTATATCAAGTGGATGAAAATATTTTTAGACTAAATCTTTGCACTTCACATCTTATGAGACAATAGTAACGTGAAAATTTCCTTAAGTCATGTTTTTTCTTTTTCAGTTTGAAAAGCCATGTGATAGAATCACGGACAGTGATTTCTTAATCTCCTTAAACAGAAAGCTACAGTCTAAACATCATTATCTACAAGCTCTTATTCCTAACCATTAATTTTGGACCATATTTTCAAAATTATTTTTATCATCATTAAATATCATATATAATTCTACTCTTTTATAGTCAACAATGAATCTTCATATACACCTGTTGAATTTTATGAAGTTTTCATAAAGAAATGTAAACAGTCTGGTCAGCATAGCCATTAAATAGAAGATATTAACAGAATTTATTTGCTTTCTTTGCTTGTTTGTCTTGTAGTACTGGGATTAGAATCAGGGGACTTCTCACTGCGCTACATCCTCAGCCTATTTTTATTTTTTATTTTGAGACAAAGTGCTACTAAGCCAGTAATTTGTCCAGGCTGACTTGAACCTGTGATCCTCCTGACTCAGCCTCCCAGAGTACTAGAATTAAGGGCATGAACCACCACACCTGACTGCCAGTTCTCATACAGTATATGAAACAACAACAACAACAAAATACAACTAAATACTGAGAAGTGAAACATTCAAATTACATGACTGAACATTTGAAATGAGCCAATTATCTGATTTTCTAAAGATTTACCTTCCTTTATAGAAATAATATTCAATATGGTCTTCATGCTATTAATTATAATAAACTGTTTCTGTGCAGTCATATTTAAGGATAAGGAATTTTTTCAAAGTTCATTTAAGAAATCATTGCCCCACATATTCCTTTCCTTCTTGTCAACATTTACATATTTAGATACCAAAATCTAGCATTGAAACTTCATCACAAAGCTTTATGAATATCTTTGTAATGTGTACTCTTGCAATCTCTCTTAGCTACTGCTTGCTATTTAAATATTTACTAGATTATACATGTTTTGCTAAACTATACTAAAGACTAGAGGACAAATTTGAAGTAGTTCACAAGTGTTACGATAAAGGACTGATTCTGTGCAGGAGAAACACATGGTAAGTGATCATCACTAGCTGCACATCAGTCCTTCTGAGGACCCTTTGCCTAAATATAGGCAGGAAGACCAAGGAAAGAAAATAGTTGGGCCTATTGGCACATGTCCATAATCGCAGTACTCCAGGATGCTAAGCCAGGAAAATTACAAATTCACGTTTACCATGAGCAGCTTTTAGTGATTTAATAAGATTCTGGGAAAAAAAAAAAAAGGCCCGAGGATGTAGTTCAGTGAAAAAGTCCTCTTTATATCCCATAATCCCATTCATGCTTGGTCAAGCAGATTGTCTCCCGAAGAAGTCAATCTCTTATACTGTTTAACAGAGGATGTGTAAGAACAGGTCCGTGACTCTGATTCTTACATTCTGACACAGTG
>PVJX010031022.1:0-21551 GCA_004027295.1 Dolichotis patagonum
AAGTCAGTATGTAATTAGTCAAGTAATAATTTCCTAGGTTTTATTGTTGTACTTTTCCTTTTTTCCTTGGAATGCTGTATGGTTGCTACCCTTTATTCTGTTTTATTTTGTTTTGTTTTTTCCTCTTTAAATAAAATTACTAAAAAAAAAAAAAAAGAGATACCCAGATCCCTGGATCCCAATTGTTAGGGGGGAGGGGTGTGTGTGGTATGTTTGATTCTAAGCCCGCGCCCCGGTAGGCAGCAGGCTGCTTACTGGTTGGCTCAGCGCCCTAAGTTCCAGCATGGCGCGGATCTCAGGAGACGCTCTTGCTTCTGGTTTCCTTGCCCTGGGGTGGCCACGGCTCCCCACACCACAGTCACTCTCCAGGGCGGCAGGCTGCTTACTGGTTGGCTCGGTGCCCTAAGTGCCAGCATGGCGCGGATCTCAGGAGACGCTCTTGCTTCTGGCTTCCCCGCCCTGGGGTGGCCTCGGCTTGCCAGACCACAGTCACTCTCCAGGGCGGCAGGCTGCTTACTCGACGCACATTTCTAAAACCAGGATGGCCTGGCACGCATGAGGCCCTGAGTTCAGTTCCTAGCACAGCCACCCCCACCCCCATGGCTTCAGAATGTCACGGTGCTAACTGCTGCCCTCAGGAGCCGTCTACCTTTCCACTTGTTACCCGGGCCCTGCCTGCATGCTGGGTCTGACCGATGCCCTGGGCTACCACAGCTCCAGCTCTGCCAAGTCCTGGGTCTGAGTCTGCGCCTCACATCACCCCAGGCTCCTGCGGCCAGCACAAGGGGCTCCCAGCCCTTGTGGGTTTCCCTGACCTCGGCACCCACAGCCTCTTCCTCAGTTTCTTCAGCGACTCCGAGTGGGTGTGCCATGCAGAGGTCTATGGCTGAAGATGTTTGGCTTGGTGAGGATGAGTGCGGGGGCGGCATTGGTTTGGAACCCCGTCTCCTGGGGCATAGCAGTAAAGAATATATCTAAGGTTATCTACAATAGTTACTAAAATATGCCTCTACTTTTAGCAAGTGCTGTGTACTAGTTCTTCTGGTGCTCACTAGTGTAACTAAGTAATCCAGGCACACTTCCGTTTTGGTATGTTATCTTGGCACTGTACCTGCAAACCTCTGCTATGAAATAGGGACCACTCAGCGTGGCAGCGCAGCATTTCGGTCACTTCTCGCCCTTGCTGTAGCTTTTACTCCCTTGTCTTTAACTCAGTAGTTACTATTACGGCTTGCATCTAGATGTCCCTCAAAGTCTAACTCGGTTGTAAGTGGGGCTTTTTGGAGGTGGCTGGATCTAGAGTGTGATACTGGGGTACCCACCATTAGAGCAGGTAGCACTCACACCCAGGGTGGGCCTCCCCATTATCCACACCCAGAACTATGCCAAACCAATCAGGGGAGCGATTAAGTAATCACACGTCCTTAACCCCAGCGTGTCCGTTTCCCAGGAGGCCACTCCGCACAGGCTCGGGGTACTGGGAGGGGGTGTTTGTTTTGTTTTGCTCAGTGCTGAGAGTCAGACTCTGGGAGTTTGAGCCTGCTAAGCACGCACTCTTCCCTGAGCTGCACCTCAGCCTGATAACTGCTCCCGGTTTTCCGAAGAGCCCCACAAGGCAGCTGTGGGGTGCAGGCAAGGAGCCAGGCTTCTTGGAGGTTCTGATATCAGCTGCTCCCGCTGCAAGAGGGGCAGGGCAAAGGTCCCAGAAGCCCCTGTGTCTCCTGTGCTCTGTCCTTGAGCTTGTTACAGGCACAGGGCGCTGTCATGTGCTGAGAATGCAAGGGTGACAGAAGCCCAGACCCTAGAGGCTGTAGACTGAGGCAGGCTGCAGGTACTTTCTGCGTCTGCTGTGACAGATTTCATGGACACGCAGGGGAGCTGGCTTTCACAGCTGCCATGCAAACTGGGTTCTTTCTTCCTTATGTTAGCAAAGATGTACCCTAAGCAGATGTAGAAGTATACAGTGCTTTAATCTTTTTTAAATTTATTTTTTTATTTTTTTGTACCTGGGATCGAACTCACGACCTCACACTTGCAGGCAGGCGCTTAAGCCACTGAGCTAAATCCTCAGCCCTACACAGTGCTTTAAAAGTGAGCTAGGGTTACCTTACCTCCTTCTGATAGGCCAGCCCGGCTTCATAGAGTTTAATGAAGAGGTACTGGGTCCATTTGTAGTAAGCCGGCACACACGTGGTGATTTCCTGTGGAGAGGAGGGGGCACAGCGTCACGCACGGCTCACTGAGCACTCTCCTAGGTGGCGCGTCAGCCTCACCAGGCGGCTTTGGAAGGCAGCCAGGCCTCGGACGCCTCACCAGCCTTCAGCACGCTCCACAATTCACACAATGAGGGGAAAAGCCCTTCATTTTGGGGGGCGAGCCACTCCCCAGATGCTCCCTCCCATCCCAGGGCACATCTAGTGATAAGAACCCCAACTTCAAGTCCTGTACCAGCTCCCAGCCCCGAGCCGGGGGGCTAACGGTGGACTGATCTGTGGGAAACCGGTCTTCACATTGTGGGCAGCATAAACACACGTGTGTGCCCAGAGGGTAGCTCACTCGGAAAACAGTCAGAGAGCGCAAGAGGGACATTCGCTTTGACACGATCCCCGCTGCAGCGCACCCTGTGTTTCCATGAAAGCGGGCCGGGGGCTCCCGCGGACGGGTTCCTCCATATCAAATAGCAAACGCAGGGAGAAGCCCCCCGAGCTGGGTGTCCAAGGCCGAGTCAAAGGTTTCCAGTCTCACTTTCTGTCCTCATACTGCAGTTGCTATGGAATTTTCAGAAACAAGCCTGTTTTTCCAGCGCAGCGGACCAAGCCCAGGCCCTTGTGCAGACTAAGGAGGCATGTGGCCCTCGTGCGATCCCTCGGCCCCTACGGCCCCGTCCTCATGAACCAACCGACAGTTCGCAGTCAGTATTTAATTAAGCACAAGAACCTGGATGCCGTCACGTCATTCCCTAGTGCCCTTTAATGTCAGGAGCTGGCCGACGACACGGAGGAAGGGCTGGGGTGCGGCTGAGGGGTGCAGAGCTTGCCTGGCATGCAGGAGGTCTCAGGTTTGAAGCCCAGCACCGCAAAACTACACCAAACAAAATGGAAAAGACATGGGTAAAGGGAGGGGATATTCCTACTGGTTCCATTGGTAATGGACTTTTGCCAACAGGCACACGTCTATCAAAAGTGCACTCAACTCATTTTTGTTAAAATGGAAACTGACAGCTGGGTGTGGTGGTGCTCACTGGTGATCTCAGTACTTGGGAGGCTGAGGCGGGAGGGCTGCCATGAGTTTGAGGCCAGCCTGGGCTACATAAGGGAGTTCAAGGCTAGTTTGGGCTACACAGTGAGACTCTGTCTCAAGAAACAGAGAGAGAGAGAGAGAGAGAGAGAGAGCAAGCAAGCAAGAAAGAAAATAAAATGAGAGTTTCAAATCCAGGATCTAGGACAGGTGTCATAAAAAACAAGCAAGGGGCAGGTCAGCTCCTGGCAGCCCTAATGGGCCGTGTTTCTTATTTAAGAGTCCTTGGCCCTCTTTTATGCTGTTTAGTAAAAACAGCAGAGGAATAACTAAGAGAAAACAAATTTTTAAGTGTAAATAACTCAGCTCGGGTCTGGCTCCCCTCCCACTGAGGGCAGAGAACAAGCATTGCCTGGGCTGGGCCTAGCAGGCCAGTACCGGGACCTGACCACACACGCCCAGGCCAGCTCCCAGCTCCAGCTAGCGCGGCTCCTGGGGCATCCGGCACCAAGTACTCCTCCAGCTCTGGACCACAGCAGCACACAGCAGGCCCCAGCCCCCGACCACCAAGCTCACCCTGCTGCCATGGTCCCCACTGGTCACCATCAACTGCCTAGGTTAGTGATTCAAAAGTCTCTATTTTTAATAAAAGCCGGGATTGCAACAAAGCTCGAGAGTGAGGGGAGGGGTGGGGTGTGGGGAAGCATCCCCAGGCCTCGTTACTGTGGCTGTATCTTTTTTCAAACTTTGCTAGACATTTAAAGAAATATATAGAGCAAATATGAGGAAACAGTGACAACTGTTAACCCTAGGGGTGAGGTCACTAGCCTCCTTGTTTTTCTGTATCTTTGAGCTGTTTGTAATAAAACAGTGGAATAAGCCAGGAATGGTGGCGCATGCTTACACTCAGCACTGTGGCAGGCTCAGGTGGAGAGATCTCAAATTTGACCCCAGCTTGGGCAACTCAGGGAGACTCTGTCGCAAATATTCTTGCAAAGGGCTGGGGATATAGGTCAGGGTGAAGGGCTTGGTTTAATCCCTAGTACCATCAAAAGAAATCCTACATATTTTTCATGAATACATACACATAGCTCATAATAAATACACATTTTCTAAGCCATTGAATCTGCTTCCACGGATTGAGAGTAAAAATTATACAACAATAAAACAGCATTATCGTCACCTAAGTTTATAGTTCTGTTTTTATTTTTTTATTTTTAATTAATTAATTTATTTTTTTTGGTACCTGGGGTCAAACTCACAACCTCACGTTTGCCAAACAGGCACTTACGCTGCTGAGCTAAACCCTCGGCCCCTTGTTTTTATTTTTGAGACAGGGTCTCATTCTGTAATCCAGGCTGGCCTCGAACTCACCATGAAACTCACAGCGATCCTCCTGCCTCAGCATGTGCCACCATGCCCGGCCAGGTTTGCAGTTTTACAAGTTGGTTTTCTATAGCATAGAACAGAGGACTGCTGGGGAAAGCCTTCAGTGAGGGCCTCGGCCTATCTCGGCCTGCCTAGGATGGACAGCGCCCGTGCTTTGGGGTCACCTCTCAGAACAGCGGGAGGCAGGGACCTCAGGCCGTTCCCATCTTGGAAATAGGCCAGACTCACTGCCCGGTCTGGGGGCCCAGGAATGCCCAGCCACATGGAGCCGCCAGAGTAGATGCCAGTAAACCTCACAAAGAGCCCGGCATTGCCGGAACCTCTGGAACCTTCCCTGACTTGTTCATTTAAATACAACCCAGACAAACAAAACTGGCTATTTCTAGTCCTCTAATGCTTTGTCTTGGTCAAAATCATCAAAGCCATTTTTGTGAAATTAAGTTGCTTAGAAGCTTTTTTAAACAATTGGCCAGAAATCAAGGTCCCCTTTTCATATTTTCCCTGGGACCTGCTCACTCAGAACCCAGATGCACACAGAAATGTTTGCAGTCCTTCCTCCTGTAAAGCTGGGGTTTTCAATCTGGAAGATTCCACTCCCTGGGGAACATGTGTCAGTGACTAGGAGATCTGTGTCTGTCATAGCTGCTTCCGAGTGTGTCTGCATGTTACTGGCACCTAATAAAGGGCCTAGATGCTGAAACAGAAAACCTGTAATGCACAAGACAGCACTCAGAACAGAGAGTTACTCAGCCCCAAATATTACTAGTGCCAAGGTCGGAGGAGCTTGATCTAAGGTTTTAAATGATCGCAGCTTGAGTCTGAAAACACAGGCAGATTAGAGAATTAACTGGGTGTCTCTCTGTAAAAAGTTGTAAAGCGGATCAAATATCAGTAGGCAAAAGTAGAGACACAAGGTAACTGGGTGCACTTCTCCATCAGATAGGGCCCTACCTCTATGTATAGGACCTACAAGGCACCTGGGAGCACTGCACTGTTGTTTCAGGCTAGGCCTCACGTGTCCTCCAAATTCTCCAAATTCCAGGCGGAAGGCGCCTGGATCATGGGGAGCTGTGCTCATCAGCAGACCATTCATTGCGGAGTGTGGAAGCTGAAAGTGCTGTTAGGAGGGGTGTCCTGTTTGGAATGGTAGTTACTGGGGGCGTGACCCAGAAGGGTTCCTCTCCCTCCCCAACTCCTCCCTTCACCCTCTGCTTCCTGGCCGCCACTGTGTGAGCTGCTCTCCTCCGTGAGACCCTTCCTGCCTTGGAGCGGCTGACCGTGGACTGAACCCTCTAAATCCTGTAAGCCAGAATAAACTTTTCTTCCTTTGATTTTTGGGTGTTGGGTACTGTGTCTCAGCAGCAGGAAAGGAACTAAAGTAAGCACAACCCCTTCCAGAACCTTGGAGGCCAGGCAGAGGAGTGACAGACAGGTCAGGTACCACCGAGAAGCCCTGTCTCTCATGCATAGTGCTGCTCACTGGGAATGAGTGATTTATTTTACCATCTAAATGTTCAGTCATTAATATACTGCCAAGAGTGGTCTAGCTTAGAAAATCTCACATGGATTTATGGAACAAACTATTTTGAAGCTAGAGAGGCATACAGTTTTTCTTCACACAACACCAGTTTATCCCTCCCATGGAACAGCTGTTGAACAAGTAACTGTTTAGAGATCACCCACTGGAGTCTGGTTTAGACTAGTGATGCCTGCACCCGCCAGGGTGAGCCCTGTATATGGGGTGGAGCTCCCTGGCACCCACATCTGCCCACACAGCATGGGGTAGCACTAACCTGGTAAGACCACCAGAAAAGATAGAGGCCTGTGTTTCAGAATCTTCCCATTCTTGGACATTTTCTCTTGCTTTCCAATGAGTCCGTAGTTTTTAATACAAAAAGTCAGGTAATTCAAACTTATAGCTCTAGAAGCAACGGTACTTCAGCCACGCTCCACATAGATCTACATCAAGGTGTCAAATTTTATATCCTCCCGAGCTCTGGAATGCACAATCCAGCTGCCGAGATACCAATTTACGGGCCTGGACTCTCAACTAGAATGATTCCTGTGCTGCAGTTTTATATCCTAGGATACCTGGGTCTGGCATAAACATATTTTGCACAGGTAGAGGCAAACAGAGCCCAGTGCAGGAAGCGAGCTTCCTCAGCGCGCAGGGCGGCTCGAGGCGTCCTCACTGGACCCTGCCCCCACCTCTCCGTGCCCTGCACTCTTTAAAAGCCAAGCCGCCCAGCCAGCTGGTAGCTCCTGCAGCACGGCAATTTGCCAGTGACAAAATGCAGAAGCTGGGCCAGAGCCACCTTAGCACCGATGTCGAATGACATTTGCTCAGTGAGGAAGGCTCACTGGGCCAGCCCTGTCCAGGTACCCACCCCCAGGGCTCTGAAGAATGCACTTTGGAGCCATGTTGCAAACTTAGAAACTTAGAAACAGGGGCACTCACGCCCATCTTAGAGGGGTGCACTGAGAACGGAAGCAGTCATGTGTGTGAAGCACAGGCTGGGTGTACAGGAGGGACTGGGGTGCTCTGTCCCCTCTTGACGCGATCTGAGTGACAGCCAGGGTGAGGCCGCCTCACCGCCACGCCTCTCAAAGGGTGGGTGCCTGAGGTGAGGGTGGGGACAGCAGAGTGCTGGGTACCAACAGTCCACTGTCACTTTCCCAGTGTCAGCCTCTAGCTAAGGAGAGCCGGAATTCAGGAGACAAAGACCAGAACACACGCCCCGCTAGGCAAACCAGGCAGGCTGCTCCGGGCAGCTCTGGTGCAATCCGAGGTCACCCCCACCACGCCCCTCCCGCTCGGTGGGGCTCAGCTGGGTTTGCTCCTCAGTCCAAATCTGTATCAGTCATGTCCTGACCTCAGAACAGCTAAAGCTCCCGTGAAGTCCTCACGTGTTATCATCTGAGGTCGCAACCTTCCCACGTTTAATAATATCAGGGATTTAACAAAAAAAACCCCACAGTCCTGAAGCGTCCCAAGAGTGTGCCACCGCTGGTGTGCAGGGGTTTGCAGACAGGGCTTCGCCTCCTCCATCCACCGAGCCCCAGCCCCACAACAAGGATCACAAACAGGAGCCCTCACCTGCCATCTCCTGTCCTGTGCATTTTTGTCCTTTGTTATTTACTGCCACAGATCACAAGGGAATGCACGCAATGCCCTTGCCTTTCATCTCTCCCAGGAGGGGCTCAGCAAGCACAGGAACACAGTGTGACCCCAGAGACACTGGACCTGGGACCCAGACCCGGGACCCTGCATTATGACAGACCTCTCAGATCCTCCCAGCAGGTCTCTGCCCCACCGGGCACAGGTTCTTTTACTGCCTACTTCAGTCCCCTCTCTACTTTCAGAAAAGAAAAAGAAAACAGTAAGCAGTAACTGCTTTATGCCCAGCTTTGCAGCCACCATATATAAGCTTTCTTAGGCAGCTCCCCATGCTTGGTGACCTGCTGTTGAGAAGGCCAAAGTGCAGAAAATTCGCCCAGGCCACCCTGGCCCTGCTGTGGGCGCCCAGGGAGGAGGGAGTGGGAAGCTGCCTTGTTCGTCTGGTAGATGCTCCTATAGGACCTCAGGCGGCCAGGAGTGCAGTGCAGGCAGGGAGCTCTGCACAGCCCTGGCTGTAGGCCTGCACCAGCCCTTCCTGTCTGTGAGTTCTCAATCTCCCCCTCTCTGTCTCTCTGAAGCTGCTCTATGGAGAGGCCCACACGGCCGGCCACCGACCAGCAAGGAACCAACCCTCCACCCAGCAGCTGCACACCGCATGCGCAAGCTCGGAAGCAGATCCCACGCAGGCCAGAACTTTACGTGGATCTTGGCCTTGAGGCAGCCTCGGGAAGGTGATGGAGACCTCTGCAAAGTTGCCCTGAGCAGGATCTAAAATGAACCAACTGGCTTTCTATGCTTATCTGAGTCTGTCCCAGGCCTAAGCCCCTTGTCTGGAGATGGGCAGTGGATTCATAGTATGTGAACCTCCCTGAATCCCTGGTCCTGGCTGAGGCCTGCAGTGGCCTATGATGCCAATAATGCCTCAAAGGACAAGGCCACAGCTGAGGACACCTGACTCCAATCCCAATTAACTAGAGACTGTAGCTGCAGGCGTCTCACTCCTGCTGTCTCAGTCCTGCTGGAAATGTCAACCTGAAGCTAAGCTAATTCTCCTAAATGTGCATGATTCACTACCTGGAGGAGTCTTTGAACTGACCCCCAAGATCCTGCTCGGTTCCCACATTTTCCTCAGTGTCTTCTCCCTCCATTTGAAAACCGATATATATGGGCCACCCAGAGAAGCACTTTATCTCAGCCTCCAGAGTCTTGAATTCTGCTACAGCTCTAAAATCACACCACTCGTCTCATTTATTTAAGCCTCCGCCGTCCACTCATTTGGGAGGCTGTGGGCCTGATCAGTCTGTGACAGGAAGGGAGCCACAGTGGGTTCCTGTCGCTTAGAGACTGTAAGATAGTATGTGCTAGGTGTGCCAAGCTACTCAATTTTGCTTTGCAGCAACTGATAACTGATACATCAGTACGAGGGCCCCAAAGTGGCCCAAATCCTGAGAGGGCTAAGGGGACACTTGGGGCAGAATCCCTGCCCAGCAAGACACAGGTCAGGATAGAGGACTCAGAGCCGCTGTTCCTGGCCCACACCCTCCTCTGCTCAGGGTGGACACACACTGCTCAGCCCTGTCGTTTAAAGTGCCCTGGTTTTGGTCCCCTCTCAAATAGGCCGTGGGTGCTCCAGGCAAGCAGTGCACGGAGCACAGGGCCTGAGCATGGGCTCACCTTCCCCATCCAGAATGGAGACGCTGGACCGCTGAAGGAGCAAGGGTCGGCCTGCCTTCCCCACACCTCAGTCCCTGCAGGAGCGCAGCAGCTGTGCAGTAAATCTGCTGCAAAGTAAAGAGTCTGTGAACTCAGGTGGTCATGTGTCTGTAGCCAAAAAGCAAATGGAACCCTGAGACAATTCCTGCTCATTTGTTCAAAGGTAACAAGCTTTCTGAAAACAGGAGCCCGCCATTGTCTGGCCTATGTGAAAGGTTGTCAAATGCAGGTTCCTGCAGGAAAAGGCTGCCCCATGCCCTGCAGGACTGGGACAGCTGAGGGCACCGTCTCCAAGCCCACAGGCACTGGAAGAGGAAGCCCATTTACTGTCAGCCACTTCCACCCTTTCCACTTCTGGAGGTCTTTGCTGAGATGGGCTCCCCAGTGCCCTGCTGTGTGATGGCTCCACCTCCTCCTTCTCCATCTGTCCTCGCTGAGGAGAGACACTGGCTGGAATGTGCAGCTCAACCTAAGGGAGGGGACTGACGGTGGGATTCCCTGCTGGCTCACAACTCCAGGGTTCTCACCCATTCGTTCCCAGGACACTGGCTGGGTCCAGCTGTACCCTGACCTTGAACCCTGACCCTGAGCCTTCAGACTGGGGACACGAGGACGACCTCTCCTCCAGGATGGAGCAGGCTGAGGCTGGCTGGGTCACTCTTGCTGAGTCCCTGAGTGTCACTGCCGCACGTCACTTCCTTCTGTTTGTCCCTTCGAGAAAGGAGAGCAACCCCCAGTGCAGCCCCCCACCAGTGGGCCAGCCCTCCTTGCCACCTCCGGGTCCTTCTTGAGCTGCCCTGCTCTGCCCTGCCCAGGGCCCCTCGATGGGTGACTGCCGTACTTAGCCCCTTCCGTCAGCGCCTGTTGCCTTCTCCTGACAGAATTGAGGGGACAGCTGTTAAGGTTGGGGCGATTAATTCATCTTGAATCTAATATTTGTCTGAGAATTCATTTTTCTGCAATTATGTTACTTTAACTCAGGACTAAGGTTACACTGAAAATGAGCTTTCTTTGTTTTGTCTTGTTTGAGACAGGGTCTTATTATGTAGTCTGGGCTGGCCTCGCACTCACAGCAATCCTCCTGCCTCAGCCTCCTGAGTGGTGGGGTTATAGGCTAGCCTCAGGTATGCTACCACGGCCCGGCCTGAAAATGAGCATTTAAAGAAAACCAACAATGACAAACCTTAGACACTGCACTTTTATAGAGCATATATTTTATTCTTAAATGTCTTGCTTTTCAAATCTACGGTTATAAGACAGAATTTAAGTAATTTAAAAAGTTCATGTTCTACGTGTTCTCAAAACTAACTCAGAGAACAAGTAATATGGGCAGGGGAATCCCAGTCTGTGTAGCTTTACAGACTGCTCCTGCTGGCATGAGCCTGCAGTGGGTTCCACTCCCATGATCACAGCACTTGTGAGGACAAGGGACGAGGGTCTAGAGTTTGAAGGCAGCCTAGGATACACAGTAATTGGAGGCCAGCCTGGAATATAGAGAGACCCTGTCTCAAAAAACAAACAGAAAGAGATACTATCTACTTTCTTACTAAAAACAGCTGGATCGGTGAGCCCCTCTTTCTGCTTGCTTGCTTGCTTGCTTGCTTTCTTTCTTTCTTTCTTTCTTTCTTTCTTTCTTTCTTTCTTTCTTTGGAGACAAGGTCTTGCCATGTAGTTCGGACTGATCTTGAACTTACTATGCAGCCCAGGCTGGCCTCTTGAACTCACAGCAATTCTCCTGCCTCAGCCTCCTGAGTACTGGGATCATAGACGTGTGCCACCACGCCTGGCCTCTGCTACTTTCTTGACCAGTGTTTTTTGAGTTCATCGTTTCCGTGGTAACCTAAGTTATCCCTACTAAATACTACACGAGATTCTACACATTATCCACAATCAGACAAGAGCGACTAATTGTTCTCTGCCAGCTGACAAGAATTTCATTGAGGCAGTCTAACAATACAGACAGCTTTTCTAACCAGGCATCTGGGAACAAAGAACCCCGTTAAACTATAGGTGAGATTAATTGGCTCGAGTTGCAATTTGTTATTGGTCTAGTTGGGCAGACGCCAGTATTCCAGCTGCCAGCACCACACACTGCTCCATTTTCTGGAAGGAAAGAACAACAATGCGATCTGCGCAGTCCCGAAAATCACAGGGCCGTCAGGGCAGACTCCTGTGTAAGATGTCTTCATGATGCCACCCTGCAGGTTTCCTGAGTCACATCACGGCTATTTGTTAGACACCGGGCGGAGCCAGCGGAGGAGGAAAGACCGGCTCTCCATCCAGCCCCTCGAGGGCAAGCGCTGACGGCAGCACCTTCCTCGAGGCGCTGGGCTGTCTGTCAGCACCACTCATCAAGGGGCAGCCTGCCAGGACCCGGGCGGCATCGTGTGTGACAAGCCGGGAAATAAAACCATGGTCTTAGCGGAGTTAGGGGATTTGGTACAGCTGCATGCACCATCTTCTGCCACTGGGAAAGTGGAGAAGATTACACCCCGAGGTGTTAGCTGTACTTAGTGTGTGCTCACACACACACACACACAGACCAAAGCACATGGTGAATGTTCACCTTATAGTAAAAGATGCATTTCTGTGATTTGCCTTCAAAATCCTCCCTCGCTTTGAACACCTATCTCATCGTCTTGCCACTTCCTGAAGCAGCTCTGGAAGTCCTCTTTCACGAGGGTCTGTGAGAGGTACCAGAAATAGTGATTGTGGCCGCCAGTGCCACCCAAGGGAAAGGCAGCGCGCAAAGACGCTGGGTCCTCACCCACCTCATTCACCGAATCTGGCACTGTGTGACTTCCAGCTCTTCCCCAAAGTCAAAATTACCAGGAAAGGTCAACATTTTGAATCAATTCAGGACAGCGAGGCAACCAGACAGCAAAACAAAAAACCCTTATGAAAGAAGACTCCAGTGCTGCTGGAGAAAGTGGCAAGAACGATGCCTAAACGTGAGGGGGTGCTGGTATTTTGAGGGGAGCTCATGGCAATGTATCTCTTATTGCAACACACTTTTATAATTTGCATATTCATTGTAGTTTTTTATCATAATGCACAACTATATGTATGTACTTAGGATACAGATGCATATACATCTACACACACACACACGGAATGTAAGAGTCTAAACACGGTGGTTAGGGCTCTCAGCCTCTGAGCAACAACAGTGATGAGCTCTGTGGATTCTTTTCATGCCCACGAGTCCCAGAATTACAGCTAATGAAGCTACTGACCCAGAGACACCAAAGAGGAAAAAGAACGACAGAAACAGCCAACTGACCCGCTCTCTGTAGGTAAAGCACCGGACAGATACAGCCTGGCAAGGCAGAAAATTTTCAGAAACAACCACGGTATTCCACATTATACAGAAAAACCTGTGGCTCCAGGAAAGCGTCCCCAGAGACCAAGTGGAGAGCTGGGACCTCCATCCGCTAAGCATGAATGAACAAGCCCTGTCCCTTCTTTGCATAATTAGTGGAGACCACGGGGGGTAGAGGGGACAGGGCATCCCCCTCCGACCAGGCAGGATGACATGGTCCCCTTTTCTCTAGAGGGACAGTGTCCGAGGAGGTGGTGACAAGGAGATTCAGAAATTCCAACCCTGCTCAGCGGTAACAGGGCCACTCTGTCACAGTGTCAGTAAGGCCCAGACACAGACAGTAGCAAGGTGGCCCTTCCACTTCCAGGCAGGGTGGCACCGGTGGGAGCCCAGTGGGGAGCTGTGTGTCCACCCCTGAGAAGCAGTGACAGGATCCCGCTCCACTCCAGCGTCAGGGACTGGCACGCCAAGCTCCTGGTCTTCCGTGTCACCCGGAAGGAACAAGGCAGCAGCCTGTTTCACACTGGAGCCTCAGAGGAGGCCCGCAAATGTGTTTTAAATCAGACGCACGCTCCTAAAACAATACTCACAACATCCCTGCTTCAGTCAAAAATCTTTAATTATACTGAGAACCAGGAGGACCTGAGTGAATGAATAAAAATAATCAGCACCATCATTATGATGACCCGAATGTCAAAACGATCTGACAAGGATGTCAGAGCAGACACCATCAAATGCTTCCGTGAGCACTTATAAACACACTTGAATCAAGGGAGAAAATAGGAAGTCTCAAGCAAAGAAAAAGAAGTTATAAAGAAGCGAATGAAAACTGCAGAACCAAAAACAAAAGCCAAAACACTGGGCACGGAGCGCTGTGGATGGGCTACAGTTTGGGTGAGGACCGTCCCCAGAGGCCCTGTATTGAAGGCTCCTTGGCCAGGGTGGCTCCAGCGGGAGGTCACAGGATCTGTAAGAGGTGAGGCCTTGAGGGAGCTCTTTCGGGTCACTGGGGCACTGGAATCGCAGAACCCTGGCCTTTTATCTTCCTCTCTTTCTCACTTTCTCCTGTGTGCGGCCTCACCACTGTCCCCAACCCAAGCAGGCAACTGACAATGGATGGAAGCCTCCCCCACTGTGAGCCAAAAGAAATCTCCTGTCTTCTTAAGTTGACTGTCTGCGTTTGTTACAGTTACAGAGAGCTGCCTGATAGATAGGAAGCTGCCAGGAGAACAGAAGGGCAGGAGAGAGTCGGGGATCCTGCAGGCAGATCAACAGAACGTACCTGATCTAAATGCCCCAGAGAAAACACAGAAAAGACAAACAGAACCTCGGGGACCTGTGGGACCACAAGTGCACATCGCTAGAGTCTCCCACGGTGAGGACACAAAGAGTGAAGCTGAGAAAGTACACAAAGCAATAAGGGCCGAGATTCAGATGCGGCAAAACAAAGCCAACCCAGAAACCTGCAGATTCGAGACACGCACCCCAAACAAAATCAACCCCAAGAAATCTACTCCCGAACACACCATAATCAAACTGCAAAGACTGAAGCCAAAGGAAAAAACCTGAAAGCAGCCAACAGAAAAAGTGCATTTCCCTGTAGGCAGAAAACAGTTCAAACAATAGCTGATTTGTCACCTGGACCCACGAAGGCCAGAGAGAAGGGACGTGACACTTCTCAAGTACAGATAAAAAGAAGTTGACCCAGAATTCTGTTCACCCACAGAAATACTCTCCAGAAAGGAAGGGGAAATCACAACAGCCTAGGATGAAGAAAAACAGAGGATCTGTCATGAGCAGACCTTTCCCAAGGAATGGCTAGAGAGTTCTCAGCTGGCAAAACGATAAAAGAAAGAAGCATGGCACACCAGGGATGCAGGAGGAAGACAGACAGAATTCACCCAGGCAAATGCAGCAGAACTTCTTCCTCCTGAGTTTCCCAACTGATGGTGATGGCTGAGGAAAAGTGGTAACACTGACGAAGGGTTTTCTCATTTTATATTCAGAACAATTATATTACAAATGGAGGTGGTTAAGTCAGACGTTTAAAGGGATGTAGTTTCTTCACTTCCTTTCCACAAGTACCACTGCAGACGGTGATATAGTAAATATAATGTCATAACTAAGCCGCCACTAAAAAACTACACAACAAATAAGAACCATATGTAGATAAATTAGAAGGAAACTTTTTTAAAAGCTCTAGTAACTCAAAGACAGAAAGAGAAAAGAGAAACAAATAAACAGAAGAGAATCCTAGAAAATAATTAAAATGGTAGACTTAATATATCAATAACTACACTAAACAGAAATGGTCTACATGTACCAATTAAAAGACTGAGATTGGCAGAATGCATTTAAAAAATGATCCAACTATACTCTGTTTATGAAAAATGCACTTCATCTATAATGACACAGGTAGGTTGAATCAGAGGATGAAGAAAGATAAGCCATACAAAAATTAGTCATAAGGAAGGAAGAGTGCCTGACTAACAGGAACTAGATTCAGCACAGTGGCTATACCGACATACTATAGAATAAGCTTCATGTGTATTTCAAAGTAAAATACTTCATGTATAGTTCACAGTAAAAAAAAAAAAATTTGGAGAAAAGGTCTTACTATGCAGTTCAGGCTAGCCTTAAACTCATGGCACTCCTCCTGCCTCAGCCTCCTGAGGGCTGAGATTACAGGCACAGGTCATCATGCCCGGTGACCACACAAAATGTGGTATTAATACACAGTGGAGTACTACTCTCTCATAAAGAAGGGTAAACTTGAGTCGCTTGTAGGAAAATAGATGTACCTCAAGACCACAATATTTGGGGGGGGGAGGGTCCCGCTATGCAGTTTGAACTGGCATTGAACTGACTTTGAAGCCCAGGCTCGTCTCAAACTCACAATGACCCTCCTGCCTCAGCCTCCTGAGCGCTGGGATTACAGGTGTGCACTACCATGCCTGGTTTGAGACCATAATGTTAAGTAGTCAATCAGACACAAGCTGAAATATCACATGGTTTCTCTTATTTGGAAAAACTCAAATTATAAAGAGCAAAATGAAAGACAGACAGCAGGAACTAGGGAGACAGAAAAGGGACCTGGCGATGGCAGGAGTGGGGAGCGAGGGGAGGGGAAAGCGATGAAAGAAAGACTCAGGTGTAAAGGCATGTGTGCCAGTTCCCCAAAGGAATGTAACCATTGTGTACTGCAAACACCTACTCACCACAATGAATTAAGAAGTCAACTGCATCTCAGTGCACTTAGGACACAGCAGTGCCCCAGCGGGGTTTGGATCCGCCAGTTTCACGGCTTTACCCGGTGGCATAAAGGGCTGTGTGGATGGAAGGCTAAGGGGAAGAGGGCACTGCAGGCCCAGCTGCGACCGACAGGGGTCCTTCCCTGGCCCGAAGCAGAAAGATCTAAGGCTCCAGAGGGTGTGCCCGGCAGGGCCGTGCAGGGAGCTGTATTCTGAGTCCCACCTAATAAGGGCAGGGAACGTGGAACATTCCAAGACTTTTTTTCTAAATAGAAAAACAAGATGACAGCCCCATTCCATCAGAAACTCTGAGGGTGAGGCCCGGAAACCTGCGCGTTCACAAGCCCCCTTTGGAACCAGGAGGCCCACAGAGTCTCAGGACACTCACGACTAATCTCCGGAGGTATTCTCAGAGTGACAAATTCAGCTTCCAGCCTTTTGGGCTGTCCTTCCAGTTTGCAGACGGCTCGCCGAGCCTGTGTGTTCACACTCGCGTGTCCTAGTGAACGGCCGGCCGGCCCGACTGACTCAGCCGCAGAGGCTGTGTGCGTTCGCTTTCTAGGGCCCTTGAAGAGCGAGCTCATCTCTCTGAGTAACAAGCCGCCTTCACGTGGAAAGAAGCTGCAGTTCGAAGAGGGCAACAGATCACGCCCACCAGGTGTCACTGCCGTCTGTCACCTGCACCCACGACCCCAAGACGAACCCACATTTTGCCTCCTGAAAGCGCTTAGCCAGTCTGAAGCGGGAAGCGCTACTACCTTAGCCGGATGTGCACCCTGCTAGGAACAACCGCCTGCCTGCGTTCACATCCCCCAGGCACTCACAGGGCCGTGGCCTTCCTTTTCAGGGCGGAGCAGTGACCCCGCCCCTGCTCTGGGCTGGCCCAGCTTCCTGGGAGGTTGCAGCACGGACCACATCTCTGAAGGAGGGGACAGGGTCCTGACCCCACCGTAACCAGCTGCAGCTCTGCACCAGCTCCAACTTTCCAGGGCACAGATTCACGATGAGTGTCAAGGGCCACGTCGTTTCAGCTAAAAATGGTCCCTCTTTCCCCTACTAAGGTCCAGGCCCGAGGCAAGGAAATCCTGCGTGAAAAGGTTAATTTTCAGACTGGAGGCAGAAGTGGGAATCCAGAGCAGAGACCTGCCAGACGGACTGCTGCAGCTGCGGCTCCAGGAGGACTTGAAAGGGGACCTGAAGAGCGGAGCATCTGAGCCCTGTTCCACGTTGCCAAGGCAACTGGCTCCACTCTGCAAGGGGAAGCCGGCCAGCCAGGTATTCCTGCACGCGCTTGAGAACACAGGTTCTCTGTCTTAAGCTATTCTTTACATTCTTCTAAAATAACAAGCATTTAATGATGCATGTATCTTTCTATTATTCGGAGGCCTCATCATTTTCTGTAGTTCAATCCTTTCTATCAGACATCTAGGCCTTTGCATAAAAAAACGCGCCAAGCCCGCGAGGGCCTGGAAGCAGTAATAATCTACACTTCTCAACCACGCAAGTCTTGGTGCCTTTGGAAATGAACCCAGGTGGGGATGATTTGGGGCGGCTGTGTGGATTGGGTGGAAAGAGGACGCAGCTCTCCTGTGTTGCAGCATTCATGCGTGGGTGGGGGAGAAACAGCTGAAACAAAGCCCCGAGGAACTGTGGGCAGAGGCACCTATGGCAGGAGAAAAGTCCTTAAAACGCAAGTGTGGAAGTGCACAACCCGCTCTTCCAGGCGCCATTCATTGTGTGATGTGTGACCCCGGAATCACAATGGCAAGAAAAAACAAGCAAGACAGAGTCTTTATCTCTCAGTGGCAGACAGGAAGCGCATTACAGGTGACGCGAGTGGGCTGGGAGGTAGGGGTGGATACGCTGGGAAGGGTCCTGGTCACCAGAGGCCCGTCCCACACAGAGCGGGCAGGGCATGGCTGTGATGCAGCCCTGCTGCCCTGGCCGCCATCCCCTGCCACCTTTTCCCCAGCGAGGGCCGAGCGCAGGAAGAGCGTGTGGCCACCTCTTGAGAGCATGTCTGGGAACCACTGTCTCAGGAGACAGAGACTCCTGTGGTCACCTCACCTCAAATGGGGCAACGCAGCCAGCTCCTGCGGGGCCTGCATGCATTCAGAGGATGCCAGAAATCAGACAGGGTGTTTACAGTCCTGTGAGAAGGAGGACTCTAAAATAAAAACACGAGCTCTCCACACAAAAGACTCAGAAAACAGCCAAATGGAGATGATGCCACCGAGGGGAACCGAGGAGAGCCTTGGTTTACACAGGCTGGGCTGCTCCCGCTCAGCCTGCTCTGCCGGCTCCAGGGGCGCCCAGGCTCCACTCTGAGCCCCGTCTCCTCGGGAGGGATTTTTCTTTTACGCTTGTCTCGTTAGGAAAGCAAGGCCTGGGCACTGCCCCCACACAGTTCCAGGCCCAGGTCTAACGCAGTCAGGCCCCCCAGCCAACGCCTGGTCCAGAGCCTGCTCAGGCTCCAGAGTCCAGGGCAGAAGGCAGGGACAGAAGCCACACTTGCTGCCCCGTCCCCTGTGTGCCTCAGGAGGGAAGGTGTCCTGTCGAGAGGAGCTGGAAGGGCCAGCCCTTAGGCTAGTTCCTCAGCACCAAGTTACACCTAGACCTGGAGTGCAGTGCGGGATCTGAACATCCCCAAAGGCCCTGCGCCCCAGGCCCCTTGGCACTTCAGGAGGTGGGGCGAGGGGGGGTGCTGTGTGTCCCAGGGTCGGAGTCGCCTGCTCAGAGGGACCGAGGGAGCCCGGGCTCCCCTTCTTCCTTTCTCTCCTTTGCTCCTGGCCATGAGGCAGACCCTGTCCCACGTACTGCCTCCCCAAGGGCAGGAAGCACCAGGGCCAGTGAGTCACAGACAAGAACCGGAGAAACCATGAGCCCAGGGAAGCCTTTCTCTCCCTGTGCTGACTGTCACGGATGTTTGCTACAGTCCCAGAAAGCTGAACTCGCACACAGAGTCCACGCCTTCTGAGAAAACTGCGATTGTTCTAGAAAGAAGCCCTCCCCCACTGCGGGGAGGCATTTATTCCCTCTTTACTCTTCCCTCAGCAAATGCTCTCAGCTAGTCACCCGTCAGCATTCAGTTTGTTCCTTTCCTTCTCCTCAGTGTGCTGCTACTGGCTGCTTTCTGTCTCTTTTATGAAAAAGTGAAGCCAGAGCTGGGCATGGTGGTGTACACCCGTAATTCTAGCACTTGGGAGGCTGAGGCAGACGGATTGCCACAGATTCAAGGCCAGCCTGAGACCCTGTCTCAAACCCCCACCCAAGCAAAGAAAGAAAGGCAAGCAAAGGAAGAGAGAAGAAAAGAAAAAGTGAAACAAGTACTGCACTGAGATGCCCTGAGACTGTCCTGCTGGCTCATAGGAGGTGCATTTATTCCACAAATGTGCACTTGGGGTTCAATCCAGGCAATGGGGCCCTCGTGAGGCAGCTGGGAGCTGGGTCACCCCTACTCGGCTCCCACCCCAGCAGGGCAGGAGGAGGTGTTAGGACCCAGGCTCCAAGTTGGCTCTCTGTCTGGAGGAGGAAGATGCCATTTCTGAGCCGCCTTATTTTTTTAAATACTCTTTTCATGTCAGCCAGCCATCTGCTGAGTTATCTGGCTTTTCTGAGACTTTAGGAACAGCGCTTGCAAGAGGCAGAGCTTTCCTCATTGATCAAATGAACCCTTTTCCTCGTCCTCCTTTGTCCTGTTAGAAAATGCTCCTGGACTTGGGGCACAGAGGGCCTCCTGAACACAGGTCTCTAAACTTGCTTCTACTCCTCCATTCAAAGGACCCTCAGACAGAAAGATGGGGAGGGGCTCGAGAGCGGGTGGGTCCTGAAGCAAGGTGCCAGGGGCAGGCCAGGGTGGTCAGGACTTCCAGCAGATGGGCTCAGACTCGACAAAAGCCCCACCTGCTACCCCACTCTCCCCATCTTAGGAACAGGTTGTATCCCTGAGAAGTGGGGTTCAGGCAGCCCTGTACGACAGGGCGAGGCAGAGGGGACTTAGGGCTGTGGACAGAAGAAAGGCCACAGGTCTGTCCCCTCTGGCACAGAGGCTCAGCAATGCATGGGCAGTCAGCATCGGGGTGCATGTGTGACACCACCACCCAAACCTGCGCAAAGGTCAGAGGGGGAGCGGGGAGCACCGGCACGGGGCCACCAAAGCCAGAGCGAGGTGATGGAGGACTCGGACTGTGACAGGGCCCCACCCACCCTGACGTGTACCAGGTCACATCACTCAAGAGTGGGGATCCGTGCAGTGTCACAGGGTGATTCGGAAACAGACCGGAAAAGCACAGCATTCGAAACTTGTGATGAAGACTTCACTTCCTACAGAAAGCAAAAATAATCCCCAAAGCAAGGAGTTGCGTTCAACAGCTTCTGAACATCTATGGCACAGGAAGATGAAAAATGTCACTTCAGGTTTAGAGACAAGATGGCGGACTGGTAGGTAGCAGGAGAGAGACCCTCTCTGAGAGAGACAGCTCAAATGCCAGAATAAAACACCCTGGGGAGACCCAAACAGAGAGAGATAGACTCTCACAACACAGAAAGAAACTAAAGCGCAAAAACCCGCTCGAATAAGAGGTCCTGGGGCTACTATTAGTGAAGATAAGATCTGCGAGCATGGCACCCGCCTTGAGACGCCTGAATTCCGCCCGACCTGAACAAGCAATCCGCGCCAAAGCGACTGGCTTGAGCTGCCCGAGCCCGGAGCTGAACAGTCCAGCGTGCAGCTCGCCGGGACCGGCACTGCACACAACCCACCCAGAGGCACCGTGAATTCCCACCTCAGCCGCGCTGAAGTCGGAGGTCGGGCAGTCCAGCAGTTCTCGGGACACGGTGAGTGATGAGAATAAGACCCACCCACGGGAAAGGGGAAACCGACTGGACGACGTGTTGGATTTGGGCAGGACAGCCCTAACTCCATAAGGAAGTGGCTTCAGCTGGTTATTCCCCTCACCGAGCGGATTGGTGGAATCTGCTTGAACTAGGCCACGCCCCTGGCGGGGACCCAGTTACTTCCCTGAGATCAGTGCACACTGACGCAGTGAAGGCCTGCAAAGGTTGACTGGCCCAGAAGGGAGGAGCTAGCGCACACTGACCTTGGGTGAACTCTAATCTCTGATAACCTATTGAAGAGGGCTAAAGCTCCTAGCCTGCACCCTCTAGAGGAGCCTTAAACAACAAGAAAAGGGTCTGGGAATTACACTGTACACTTGTATGGAAGGAACCAAAAACATGACGAAAGGGAGAAATAAGAAAATACTCCCAGCCCCCAACCCTGAGAACATTGATCCAGGAGAGGTAAATACAAAAGAGACTGAGGGTAGCAAAAATGCAACATCAAACACAGCATTAGCAGACATAAAGAGATATATTCAAGACCTCGTAAGCAGGACCAAAACTGAAATATTAATTCAAATTAAACAAGAGATAAGTAGATTAATAAAAGAAGGGCTGGGTACCTCTCAAGAAGACACAGACAGAAGAATAGAGGAACACAAATGGAGAGAAAAATTTATTGAAG
>PVJX010031023.1:0-21560 GCA_004027295.1 Dolichotis patagonum
CAATAGCATCCTTTGTGCTTCCTGCTTCCACATAAAGGATCTAATTGACAGAAACTCCTTTGGGTACAGACAAAATAGACAGCTTTCTAACCCAGGAAAATATGGCAGAAGATACAACAAATTTTTGAGAAAACTATTTCTAATGTTTACCAAAATGTACCTACAATGATTTTACTTATATAGCCACTTGGAGTGATTGGTTTTAACTACATGATAGTGTTTATCTCATTTTCTGTATTTCCTTAACTGTATTTTAGCTCTATTTTTTTTTTCCTGAAAACTCTAGATTCTTTCTTCATATGCTTGGAATAATTCTCTCTGGAATTCTCTACTAGATATTTTTATAGTGAAAGAATTATATTAAGTTTTAATGCCAATGATATTCACTCTCTATGAAAAGCTTTCCTCCTACAATCCAGTCTAAGGTACTAATCCCTTTTGTAATTCCTGGGGTCTCCAGAATGTTTTTCTATTTAATTTTCTTGATAGCAATTTTTTTAGAAGAAAGGCATATCTTGATTGTAGGATACCAACTAAAACAAAACAGTGAAAGATTGGATTACTTTAATGTAAAAACCTTTGTGGCTGGGGACATAAGTCAGTGACAAGGCATCCGCCTGGCAAGCCAAAGGCCTTTAATCCTCCCCCCAAACAAAACAAACAAACAAACAAAAAAGAGAAATAAAAACCTTTTTGTACAAAGAATGTTTCAGAGCAGAGAAGAGATTAGTACGTTGGATTCAGAAGATGTGGTAGTTGACTGCCAACTGAATGGAAATACCTGGCTGATTTGGATCAGGGTATTTGCTGCAGCGGTATAAAAGGAGATTGGGAGGGAAGGATTTCAGCTGATCTTTCTTGAGAGCTTTCTCAGAGCTTCTTTGGGAGAGTTCTGGCAGTTTTTCTTTGCAGGAACTTTGAATATTTTCTTTCTTCACAGGAGCTGCAATCCTTGTCGTAATCTATGATGTTGTCTCCTGGACTCTGGAGCAGATCCTTTAACCCTTTGGCACAAATACTTTAGCTTACAGCACTGGCCTTTGGGACTTTCTATGACAGATCCTTTCACCTCTTGATAGGATTTGCAAGGAACATTGCCTTGGGCTCCAAGCCCATGGCTAGACCCTTTAGGTCTCCAAAGTGCAGATAAACTGCTTGTAGTCTCTGATATCTGACTCTAGTAAGCATTGATAGATACAGAAGTTTACAAAACCTGTAAACTGGAGCATCTTCTGAGTTATCTACTTCACTCAGGCAGCAATGAAGGCAATGTAACAGAAAAAGAAACAGGCTACAGTCTTACCTAAGGTCCTTTCTTGCAATTCATCTCTCTAATTTATATGTTTATAGCTCTACTTTGCCAGTTTTGTTATTATTTATCTTTCTTACATAATTCCATACTCTATCTACTTATGTCTTTTATGCAAATGAATAACATGCATTACTTAGGAAAAAAGTCATTACATTTAATTATAATGCCTCAGTTATTTTTCTCTTTGCTGAGACAAAATATTTGACACCCATGGTTAAAGGAGGAAAGATTTACTTAGCTCAAAGGTTGCAGAGGTTTCAGTACCTCATCAGGTGACACCAAGGCAGCTGACCCCAAGGCAGCTGATGTGACAAAGCGACAATAGCTCATGGTGGCAGAAGACAGCAAAAGCAACAATGGCAGCAAACAGAGAGAAGCCTCCTTCCATCTCTTATATCGTGTGCAGGCTACTGGGATTAGGGTGGTGGCAAACCAGTCATCAGACTGATTCAGCAGTCACCCACTCTTAATCCCAGGACCCTTAATCTCAGCATTGCATTATGGTTCTATCACACACACTAGTTTCAACCTCTGAAGAAGTCTTATGATCACATAGAGCTTTGGGGGGACATCTGAGCACAACCCATAACAATACAGCAGCAAACTAGCCCTATATTTTATTGTTTCTCAGCTCTGATTTTCAGTCTTGATTGTTCCTCCATCAACTGAAAATGCACAAATCCTGTGTTTTTTATATTATTTATCATTTCTTAGGAAATTAAAGTAATCTGATATTCTTTGTTTCTCCTGTAAAACATGGAATTAATTACTAACCAAAATACTCTGTTGCTATTCATTGCATTTTCTGTGCTTATATCTGGATGCTGTTGATGTGTGTTTACCTTATTTCTTGTGAGCAGTAATTCACTTAATGAAGAAATGTATTTACTTTGAATACATATATATATATATTTAGTTTGAATGTACTTCATGAGACATCAGAAAATTACTGTTTTTCATAAGAGCACATTGCTTAAGACTTTCATCTCCTTTTATGATTTTTGTAAACATTTATATACATATACTGCAGCAAAATCCATATATTTAATCTATAGTGTTGGTGTTGTTCTCAAATTTAGAAATTCCCATTTTCTTTATTCTATTTTGAATTTTGAATATAATGGGCTGAAACAGGTTCTACATGATATAAATAAAATTGTTCAATGCTTCCTCATTTCATGAAGAGCAAATAAACTTTGATATCAAATGTAGAAAAGAAAAATTAAATAAGATATACATATAGTGAAAACATATATGATCATTTGTGTTGCACTATGTCACTATCTCTTTTAGGTAACTTCAATTTATAGGTATCTATTTATATGTATCCTAAGTCCTTAACATTGAAGTGATATGTACTTCTGCACAATAAAATATATCTCATAAATTATATAACTAATTTGTTAAAAAATTGTGATTTTTTTTGCAGGAGGGGAATCTGTCTCACAAGAGTATAATTATCTGGAAACAATGCATCATTAGCAGCCCCAACAATTTTTAGTAATACCAAGCATATAGTATACACTTTGCATATAAAATTTAAAACTTGAATAATTCAAACTAAATATATTTATTCATAAGTGAATGATTTATCACTTTTAGGATTTATTTCATGTTAATGAATTTATCTAGCTATGGTTTGTACTGCCTCTCTGAAAGAATTTCAACTTGTTTGGCAGTGATGCATAAATAGAACTGACATACACATTAATAATTTTTCTCAATTCTAGTATTCTATGAAATTTTAGTATTATTTTATTTATAATGCTTTGATATATTATTGAAAATATCTATCAAGCTTAATTTAAAATCTTATTTAGGTCTACCACATATCCTATTTCCCATGTTATTAGTATACTTCTGTTCCTTTGAATACTTTTGGGAAATATTCTTTTTTAAAAAATCTAAGTTATATATTTTTGCATCTTCTTTGTATTTTTACCTTAATTTTTGACTATTATGTATTTGTAGGAAGTTTTATTTATGCTTTATAAAATATACTACTGAGAATTTAATCATTCTCTAGCCTTTTGGAATAATGATAATAACTCATTTTGTGTTTATATTTGCTTTCACTGTATGTGAGTACTACTCACAGGCCTAGCATTACTATTTTCACTTTTTCTTTATTATTGATAGGTTTAACATTTACTCTATTGTTTTTGGTTGTGCTTCAGATCAAATCCAGGTGACCTTACATATGCTAAACAAGTACACTATCACTGAGCTATTGTCCCAACTGAAATCCAATGTTATAAAAACTTAAAACTAAATTAGTGAGACTGTGCTAATGTTAAATATAAAATATTATCACTAGTATATATTAAGAAAATTATTATTTCATAATAATCTCAATAAAAATAAGAATGAAATACTTAAATAATGCCAATGCTTTTCTTGAGCTTATGCATAGCATTAGGAGAAACTTGCATATCAAAAAGAGGTTGCCAAGTTTCCCCTTACAGTATAAATAAACCAGGTCTAGAAATCAGGCTTCAAGATTTATTTGATGTGCTATTTCAAAAATTTAAAATCTGAAAATTTTGGAAATCACTGAAGACTGAAAACAAAGTAGATTTTACCATTTTTGTTTTGTTTAGAATAATTACAGCATTTTCATTTTCTGAGTTGATTGTCCACTGGTTTTGAGATAAGAGTGGAGCCAGGGACAATCGTTTTAGGAGCCTATTATAAAAATCTGAGCTTATGAATTTGCTTCAGAAATAAAAGTATTACTTAACAGTGGAAATGTTGAGATGCAAGCATATATACAATATATATGAAAAGCAGACACAGTCAAGGTGGGAAGATCCTCAGTGTAAAGGATTCTGATTGGTCATCTTTTATTTTATTATCTCTTATTTTATTGGTCAAGGAACCAAAGTAAGGATTTGGTCAACTTCTAACTGTATTTATTCTGATTACCTACTCAACAAATAGATTATCATATTGCACATGTTCAAATGTGAAGTTCTGTAAAAAAGCCATCCAATTTTACCATGTTTTCAAAGTAAGGATTTAGGACAGTGCAATCTTGTAGTTGTTGACAGATGTTTTGATATTGTTGGTCGAGAGACAAAAGATGATTTAGTACTAACAGCTTTCACCCTTTTGTATTAGCTCCCCAAGCCCTCACTCCCATGAAGAGGGGCGGAAAATAGCCGAACTACATTGCAGGTGAGGAGCAACTGTTAATTTAGCGGAGCTGAATCTTTCACAACAGTTAGCAAGCATTCCTTTGCAGGAAAGTGGGTGAATGCAATTGTTTTTATTGTTCCACACATACGCTGCCATTTTTTCCAGAGGGAGACACATCCTTGTCCTCTAAAGCTATAAGGAAACCTGCCTTTCGCTCTAAACAGAAACTCTAACCCTAGTGTCCCTAGGTCTTCACTGTACAACATTCTGGAAGAGGTTGCTCAACACTTAGGCACAATGACAATGCCTCACATACAAAGGGCAGGGGTCTGTCAGACTTGTAGCTCCGCTGTGGCCTTGTGATTAACACTTTTTGAAATGCTAGTGTATTCTTCAGGCTGCTGGTGTATTCTTCAGCCTTCTTGTGTTTCATAATTTTTTTGTACTTTTGTATTCAAAACTTGTTACTCCCTTGCTTTCTGATAAAAATCAAATCTGCTATTTCTCATTCGTGGCTGTGTGTCTGTGTGTCCATCTGTGCAGTACTTCTGGGGCGTGTACTAATGATCAAACTCATGGCCTCATGCTTGCCAGGCAGACACTTGTGCCACTGAGCTAAATCCCCAGCCCTCTCGTGCTGTATTTTGAAAAGCACTGATCTGGCTGATTTCTGATATAAGATTTTCATTTTTTCATTTTTATTTTTTCAGTATTAGAATACTAAAGATCAAACCGAATGAACTCTAACATGAAATTGCATCCTGGTACTTTAAAAAATATTTTTGAGACAGACCCTTAACTTCCAATGTTGACCTTGAGTTTGTAAACTCCTAACTTGAACTTCCTAAATCGATGGGATTACAAGCATAAACCACCATGCTCAGTTTACAGTTGATCATTCTGATGTTATTAATTAAACAATTAGATTTTTACATGCTAAATGTAGGTTTCTTTATATTTCTTACATTTCATATGTGCTGAGTTTGTCGGATGTATGGCCTTATAGTTTAAACTTTTAAAAATTTGGCCTTTATTTTATCTGTGAGTGTACTCTTTTATCCACTGGGAAATCCAATCTAATTATATACATATTAGGTCAACTGAAGATATTGTAATATCTTCATTTCTTTGCTTTTTCATCTATTTTTCATTTTTAGTAGTAGCTGGTGAGAACAGGAGCTAGTCTTTTCTCTCTGTGATGCACAGGTATTGCTCCCATCAATCTTTCTGGATAGGTCTTCACACTACCTTGGCTCTTTTCCTAGTAGACATGTTCTGAAGTGCGTCAGCTGCAGACTGAAGAGCTGCTGTGTACAGATCCTCAGATTCCTCATTGTCGTTTTCCCCTCTGTAGTCTTTTATTTACTTATTTATATCTGGAGACACTAAGCATCTTGTTTTACTGAGATTCCAAATATCATATTCTCAATTGTAGGCTTCATCTAAATTTCTGTTCTGATAAAGCCTGAGAAATGTAATTGGACACTCAAATATATTAAGCATCTCACTTCTTTTCTGTCTTTCAGGAATTTCTGTCCCCTATTACCTGATATCCAAGATCTTAAACACTAAGGTTTCATATATTTAGACATTTTTAGTTTGGGAAGAAAAAAAGCAAATATTTTCTGTGTTACACCATCTGTGCTGAACGCCGTGTTTCTTGGGTCCATTTCCAATGTTGACTGCGTTTGAGTAGATTTCTATAAAGTAGAACAAAAGGCAGAGATTTGGGCAAAAGTGAGCTTTAGATTGAATGATTTTCTAGTAAAAATTTAAATTTAAAGGAAGCAACCTAATACCTGAAATGAATGTGAAAATTTGATTAAAGTCACTTTCTCAGACAACGGTTAATATTGGCCTGATTGTATAGACTAGACTGTCTACATGTGTATTGTTTAACAAACTTTTCACTGTTAAGGGAAGCAGAAAAGAAACTACTGCCTCTATTCAATCAGTCATTAGCTGCGAGCACTCTAGAGGCACTAAGGGAGGATGACTGGAGTTGTTAAGTTTCAGTAAACTGGTAGCATCAGAGAAAGAATTTGTCATCAAATTCTTGTCTGTTAGACTTCAGATAGAGAACCCCAATATCAACTAATCACATTAGGATTGGGAGAATGCTGAAAGTCTAGGATTTGCATAGTAAGTGCCTAGTTATGTAGAATTAAAATATGCATAATGAAACAACATCTGGATAGGTGGCGCGCATAACTCATCTATCTGGAAATAAGTGTTAATTGACTAAAACTTCACATTGGAATTCACCCTTGTTTATTGCTAATGGGGGGCATTTCTGAAAATGCTCACTTCCTCTACACCTGTGAAGGATACTGAGATCTTTGTAATAATTTTTAAGTTATATGAGTGTTGTTTGTTTGTTATATGCATATGGCATATAACACTTCATATTCACGAACACAACCTTACTCTTACCACAATTTGTATATATGTCATTAGGAAATAGTACATTCTGTCTTCTTGACAAATGTCTGCTAAAATAATAGAGTAGAATCCATTTGCTTTTCAATGGAAACAGAAATATAGTAAGATTCACCTCAAAGCAAGAGTTTAAAAGTAAAATTAAGAAATTGAGTAAGTATATTAGATTTAATTTGGGTAGTAAAAAGGCAAACCACCAACATTGAATAATATTGCTTTCATCTTTTCTTTTTCAACTAGAAGCCTAATGTATATAATACTAAGTATAAATATTATATAAAATTCCACTTAAAATAACTTGATTAATTACCATATCTGTAATAGTAAATAATTTTTCAAAAAAAACAATATTAATTACTTTTAACTTTTGGACATATTTAAGTTGTGTGTTTTGATGAATGAATTTCTATATTTGGATTGCCTGTATAAGTGCTTTAAATAATTTCCCTTTTGTCCCTTTTCTTCTATAACTCTGATTCTAATCCTATAATTTTTTTTCAAATGGATGTGAGTATTTACAATTCCAACTCAATGAATGCTAAAGCTTTCAGTAAGAAAATAAGGGACCTTAAATTAATGTGTACTTATGACAATCAAACAACATTTCTATTGATGCCTTCAAGCTGCTTCAATTTATGTTCTAATTCAGTGTCTTTCAATCTTTTGAAAGAAACCTTATGTAAAAAATGCAGTTTGCACTGCAACTTAGTACATATACATACATATATAGAAACACAGAAATAAACATAATCTAAACACACCCCTTATAAAGTATTTCTTGATTCTATATGTGGTATACTAATATTTTCTAATGCATTTTCTGTTTTATATTCTTCTATACTGGCTAAAACCTAGTGAAAACATGTCAAATCCACAGTTTTAAAATAGGGATTTAATAAATGACAAAAGGGAGACTCTTAAGCAAAATGGATTTTTAAACCATGTTTGCAGTCTTATCATTAACTGAAATTGTTCATCCAGAGGATGGACAAAACATTTTTTTCTAAGAAAAGAATCTTTTTTTATAAAGCATATTTTTGTCTTTCTCAGTAGAATGGCATACTGGGCCTTGTTATTGAGTGGGTAATGGCTAAAACATTTTAGTGGGCTTTAGTAAGATTAGTTTTCAGGTAATAAACAAAGATTGCACAACATTTCTATTTCCTTTGGACTAAAAACAAGCAAGCAAGAAAAAAATCATCTCTGAGATCAAACTGGAAACATAGGAGCCACACTGTGTGTCATTTCAGAGTCCTATCTTTGTCAGCAAATGGGAGTCTCTTTTTAATCAATCGTAGGCACCTTAGTGAACTCATTAAACTTTTAATGCTATTTGATCACATTAAAAATCCAACTGTATATTTGAGGACAGATTTTTGAATTAATTTATATTTAAAATCATGGCTAAAAGTGTTGTAGGCTTTTAAAGGAGTTAGAAAAAACAGTCTTAAAAATGCTTATATCAATTTCAGAAATATTAAAATAAGAGTAATGTCTTTCAAAGAGTGTATCAGCCATAATATTAGGGTTTTTATGCAAATATATAATTACAGCAAAAACGAGCCTCTTATTAAAGCAAAAACACAAACCTTCCTTCCCAGCAGTGCCTCTATACATAGTGTAGACTGCATCAGAAAATAGTTATAATTACCTGAAAACTGCTACATAGTTTTATACAATCATATTTTTGCAAATTATAACATATGTTAAATGTTATATTGACCAAGAGGAAATGGCCTTACAAGAAAGTGAAAACTTTAAGAAGGAAATGTTGCTATTTTAATGTTATTGATGAATTACTTCAGGACAGCAGAGAAGCATTTATACACTGTAGCTAGTTTAAAGACAGGTGACCTTTTAAGAGATTAGTTAACCTTTCAGCAATTTTGGAGAGTTACTGTTTTGAAAGATAAAGGTCAGACTAGAACTCAAAATGCAGTTATTGTCTTCCTATGTTTGTTGCTATGCCTTTATTTTCCAATAAATTAATTCAAACTGTAGGCTCTGTACAAAAGTAAATTTTTAAAAAGCTTAATGTCAGTTAAAGCTATTTTTAGGTATTATATATGAATAATAAAAGCATAAAACTCCAGTTTTTAACTTGTAAATATATAATTTTTCATTTGGTCCCAAAAGCTGTTAAGACAAAAAAATGTTTAATTTAAAAATGTATGATATTTATATTTTTCTTTCTTTTTCTCTTTAACAGAAAGTTTATTTCATTTTTTGTTTGAACTACAAAATATTTTTACCCCAGATATAGTCATTCTGATTTTTCTCTTCCAATCCCTGCAGTCATAAGCCTGATGTTTACATATTTTTTTCACAAATGTTAATATCAAAGGGAAAATTGGACTGTGTTTAGAATACACCCTGTACAATAGCATTTTTGTGCCAATCATTCAAATACTTGAAATTTGTGTACAGGCAATAAACTAAAAATATTTTAACATTTATAGATTTCCATCAGTGTGTGATAAGCACAGGATCACTACCCTGACCCATACGCTCTTTCTTCTGTGTGGTTTCCTATATCTATATTTTAAAATGATTATAATCTACTTCTTGACCAGAAATCCACCTGCTAGTTTAGCAATGAAGAAAATGTGTTTCTCTGATAGATTTGATGATATTTAAGAAGAGGTCAAGCCACTTTTATATTACCTGGACATATAACTTAGTTTTTGATGTTTTATTCATATTCAACTGTGAAACAAATATAGCTAAGAGAGTGCCCAGACTTAGGAAAGCATAGAAAAAATCCACAGACAAAAAAATACATTGCATCAGCTATAGTCTGATTAGAATGGACTTATACTATTTTGCAAACAGCAGTATGTATATTGATAGATGTCACCTTTTCAAAAAATCTATTAGTACTTTCACAGTAGATTTCACTTTACATGATAATTATAATTCACCAGTTATTATTTCCAAATCAGTGTAGTCTTACAACAGGATGAAATCTAAGTGACATTTGAACTGTCTAGTAATTCATGATGTAAGTGGAGAAGAAAGGAGAAAAAAAAGAAGTTAGATAAAAGATATTTTTAATAAATACAGCAGGAATATTTTGTGAGCAATTTAGTATTGACTTTATCATTATCTAGTTTGAAAGTCTCTTTGGTGCATAAATGTCATTAAAAATGACCATCTGTTTGTGGGTACATGATTCTGTAATGGGGTTACTTTGCGAGCAACCCATAAACATCAACTTTCATGATAAGTCAGGAAATGTCTTCTGCTTTGGTAGCTGGGTTCATTACGCTCATTATGCTATTACCAGCAGGTGCACTGATTTGGGGCTTTATATTGAAAGTGACTGCTGGCTCTGAATTCGCACTGCATTCTGGGTGGTTGAATGGAGGATCAGACCTGGATAAAACGGCAAGTGACCAGCACTGCCTCTCCTTTAATTGCAGTATACTATTTCGGGGGTCGTTGCATGTAGTAATTGCATTCTATATTCTAACATTTCTATCTATCTGTAATAATTAATAAAGGTATTCATTTCATGACTGTTTGGTTCTTCCAAAGAATACAGAGGGAAATTGTTCATTTTAAAAAGCAATTAAGACGGGGTTGTCCCTCAGTGTCACTCAGTGGCACAGCACCTGCCTGGCAAGTGCGAGGCTCTGATTTCAATGCCTGGTAACAAAAAACATAAAAAGAAAAAAAAAGATATAAAAGTAATTAAATGCCTTGACATTACTCTGTCAGTTCATTGGATTGTTTTTAAAATCACTTGAGACACTATGGGTTCTTTTTGCTCTGTCTTAAAACTGTATCACTGTTTAAGTTCCTTACTCTTGCATGTAAAAATGTAAAAAGTGACCACTGATGAAATCCTCCAATTTCTTGTTGGGCACATGCCCAGCACTTCTCTGTGTCAATCCTATTTTAATCATACACTTTCTGCATACCCTTTCCTCGGTTTCAGTCATGTGCTCTACTTGAAGCTTGGCTTAGGTTCTCCATCAGTAATCTTCAGAGGAAGGTAATTTCTCTCCTTGCGTGACAGTCCTATGGATCACAACTCAGTCTGGTCAGATTTAGCATTAGATATTTGAGGGTTCTTGCTACTCACTTTTGCTTTGCTTCTGCGAATCTAGCTGGGTATAGAAATTTCTAGTAAGTGGTCACTTCAAGTGCTCTCAAGTTAAAACATTGCACTTTTAACTTCCCATCCAAATTATGCATCATCACAATTTCTAAAATTTTCGTCATAGAGGATAGATCCAGAATATATATTTTTTGGTCATATCAATTTCATTCAAGAGTCACCTCCATTTATTTTCCTATTGTTCCACGAATTGACAAGCTCTGCCTTACTCTTTCTTTCCATCTGGTACAGATGTTCTCTGTGTCATTGCCTTTTCCTCCCCCTGGTTGTATTCATTTTCTTCATTCCTTGAAATTAAATAAAAATCACTGGAGAAAGTTGGAATGTCGTGGCACATTAGATAATTAAAATGATTCCTTGAACATATTTTAATCTCATTATGAAATTACTTATAATTAAATAAGATCACAAATAACTAGTCAAAAATTCTAATTTGATATGGTAATGTTAAGGTTCATACGGACAGGGAAAAGTGTCTACACTTCTTACCTTTTTACATTATGTTTTCATGCTTATCTAATATTATAACTATTGTTAAAATTAAAGTTTTGGAACACATGGTTTTATAAAATTACCATCTAAAACATAAAAGCATGTGTAAGAATAAGCAAAAACAAACAAACAATTACCATTCAAAAAGAGGAAGTTTTTATGACTTAAAATATATATTATCTTTAAAATACCTATGCCATGAAACTAGACAAATAAAAATAAATACTTAAATTATGTAAGAAGTAAAATAGTAGAAAAAAGTTTATGTTAAGAGAAAATGATAAGTACTTCATAAAGCAAAAGAAAATAATAAATATTTCAAATAAGTGCATCATAAAAAATAATAAAGACTTCAAAAACAGAAATATATACAGAAGAAAAGAAAGAGAAGAAGCAATTTTAAACATCTAAATGTTGGATTTGATTATGAGAAAAGTAGATTTCTGAAAATTTCCTTTAATGAAATAGAACCATAAAAAAGAATTATGGTCACAGTATAAAAAGAATTATAACAATAGAAGCAATTCAAAAAAATAAAAACAAAGGAATGTGTTTGGCTTTAGCTCACTAAATCCAGAGTAAATACATTTTAACACAATTTATTGATTTCCAGAAAAGCATGGACAGAGCTTGGAAAGCATCACTCATATTTATAAACCAAGAAAAATAACTTAGAAACAGAAGAATAACAGGCCTTTTTAGGTCCATAGGAAAAGTGAGGTCACACATGGCAAAATAATGCTCCAAGATCAGCAAAGCAGACAGGTACACATAGAGAACTGAAACTCATTGGAACAGGAATTTCCATGGAGGCCCACACTGAAGTATAAGACACATGAACTGACATAATTTGGCGGCTCAATTTCAATACGTTTGAAAGTTTAAAATTCAGAGAGATTCTGCCTTACCAGAGTATCACACTTCTATCAATTTTACCTCCAGAAACCTTACATATTATCTTAATGAGAATTTGAGAAAAATCCCATTGTGTGGCTAGTGAGGGAAAAGGAGGAGTAACCATTTTGGAATACCAGTTCTTAATAAGACCTGGCCTTAAAAAAACTATTTGCTGGAACAGTCTGGGATCCTATTGGAACTTAATCAACTGGGAGAAATCCCCAATTCCAGTAAACTGTAGTTTTCCTGTGTCACCCAGAAGAGATGGAAAGACCAAAACACTTGGAAAGGTAAAACTCAGAGACACAGCACCACACAGAGATGACCAAAGTGTACCATACACATTTATAAATAAGGTGAAATGATGCCCATTCCATGCAACTAATATGCACTACTAAATGTTAATTAAAAAATACCAATTCCTAAATTTAGGACTATCAAAGTGCCTTCCATGTCCTGACACTTCAGCAGAACTTTACAATAGTCTATAAATATCAAGTGAGGAAAAAGAGAGGTGATTTAAAAAAAAAACCTGAATCTATAAAGAAAAAAACAAAAATGCTGACTTAGTAGACCCAAGAAAAAGTTTCAGAACTGTATCCTACACTAGGGAATCTGTAGTAATAAGTCAGTTTATTCCACGGAGAGCCCAAAGCCTCAGCCACTGCCGTCGTAAATTACTTTCAATGACAAGGTGAACATGAGATTGCAACGGGAAAGCCAGACTGAAGGTGTCTGCAGAAGTAACTAACTGGCAATATTCTTTCCATTCCACCGGGCTGGTGAGTGCCCAGCCATCTCCCACATAGTTGTCTGCCCCTTTATTTCCTGAATCTGAGAGTGGAGTAGGAAACATGTTTCAAAGAGCAGATTAAAGTTAAATTATGCTCCTGAAATAGTATGGTTTCTTAGTGACTTTCCTATTGTTCAGACCCAATGCTCCACCACCAACTCTAAAGAAGAAAGCTTCATTTTCGATCACCATTTGTAGAGGTCTGGTTCATGGTCTCGCTCCAAGGAAAAGCAGCATGGCAGAAGGGCATGACGGAGGAGAAAGAGCTCATTGTATGTATGGAAGAAGAGAGATCAAGAGAGGAAGGAGAAAGAGACAGAATCGGACCACACCCCCATGACCCACCTCTTCTGACCAAATGCCATCTCCTAACAGCAAGTCAGCTATTAGCCTGCCAAATTAAATCACTTTCTAAAAAACCCTCTCTATGAGTGGAGACACTTTAGATACAAACCATACATTCTGGTCTTTTTTTGTTTGTTTGATCGTAAACCCCTGGAAATTGAACAGTTCCACCTTATACGGAATAGGCAAGATTTTGAAAACTTTCTCCAGTGTGATCAACATGACAAATAAATTATAGATTATAGAATTATAGATAACAATTTAAAGGTTTCCAAATAAAAAACTGTCTAACTATATCATTCTGCAATGAATTCTATATTTAACATGTTCACCTTGGATACCAGACTTGTAAAGTGCTTACAAACATATAATGTTTCACTATGAATCCAGTGCTAACCAGACATTTGAGGAAAGTACTTTGTGAAAAAAAGAAAACACAACACAAAGAAGAAAGAAAACATAAAACTATAACTTCGAGAAGATAGAAGTTGTGAGGAAATGTTAGTGAAATTAATGGTCAGAAAAGTAAAATGTGGAGAGTATATTATCAAAAAGATTATAAAAAATAGGATTCTTGCAATTTTAAAATATTGTAGGAAAAAATAGAGCTGAAAAATAATTAAGGAAATAGAGAAAATGAAATAAGAAAGGGAACAAATCATAGCACAAACTACACAGTAAGAATTTGGGGTATTATTTGATATACAATGGGAATGCTGCCAGCATTATGTAGTTAAAGCCTGTCACTTCAGTGGCTATATAAAAAAAAAAAAGCACTGTAGGTATATTTTGGTAAAAATTAGAATTTATTGTCTCAAAAAACTGATTAGGTTTTCTATCGATTTTCCTGAGTTAGAACGTTGTCTGTTTTGTCTGTGCCCAAAGGAGTGTCTGTCAATTAAATCTGTTATGTGGACACAGGAAGCAAAAAAAGAAAATATTGCCCACAGCTGCTGGATTTGACCAATTAAAAAAAAAGGAAAAAGAAAAGAGAATTGAAGTTCCAGCTCACAACACTAAAAAGAGAAAAAAGAAAAAGGAAAAAGAAAAGAAATATCAAAAAAAGAATATTATATCATTACAAAAATCACTAAGAAATTTTCTCAGAGCCTATGGACATGAGTTTTCTGATAGAAAAGTTCTCAAACTTGATAAAAATAACTCATGTTGATATATTAATTATGAACTTCTTGTGTACCATTATGAAGAATAAAAAACAAGGGAGTGAATTTCTCAAATTCTATGCTGAAAGTTAGAAGCAAAAATTTCTTTCACAATTCTGGATGAAATGCTTCTTATCAATGTTAAAATATTTTATGAAAATCATTATAAAATATTTCTATAAAGTATAAATAAATTAAGAGATGAAAGGCACCTAAAATTATATCCCTTAATCATCTTGTTTTTCTGGTTCTAGATTATGTACTCTTCAAATCAGCAGGATAAATCAAATCAGAGTGTGTAAATCAAGAAGATTCCAAGTACTGTACCTGGCCTTAAATGTAACCAACCCAGCTTAGAAGAGGTTAGATGGTTGTAAAAGAGATACTTCCAAAAATATAAAACTTCTACACTACACAATGTTGAATCTTATGTCCTTCAAAAGTCCGCGTGAAAAACAGAGGCGCTATTAGGGACGTGGTGAGATATTTAACAGGAGGAGTCTGGTGGGAAGTCTTCAAATTGCACCAGGTTTGCCCAGATCATCTCTCCTTTTTTCCTTCCAGGCTATGACGTATGCAGTTTTGCTCTTCTGCCCGCACCAGTCTTGATGTGCTGCCACAGATCCAAAGTTTGGACTAAGATTTTCAAAACTCGGCCAAAGTAAACTTTTTCCCTTGTTGATTGTTCCAAGGATTTGTTACAGTGCCAAAAAACTGACTAATACCTGCTAATTGTCATTTTCTAACATAATGGGAAAAATTTATTACTCTGTAGGAAATTTTAGAAAAGAATTAATATATAGAAAATGTCAGTAAACAATATCATGGTTTTAATTCCTTCTCTAAATGTAGTTGGCTGTTCTTATCCTTTAATCATAGAAGCTTTATTCTTATGTAATGACCACCATTCAAGTTTTATTTCTCCCCACAGAGCATAGTACATGAAGTTCTATAATTATAATGGCGACTTAAAATCAATTCAAAAATTTAAGCAATAGATAAAAAATTTTGTTGGCAGATTTAGGTCCAGGAGAATTGCTGGAAGGTCCTCAGTATATGACAAAGTTAAGACACAGAACTTAATCTCAAGTATCAAATACATAGCCAGACCCAGGAAGGGTAAACATGAAACTCCTAGATGGAATGTGGCATACTGAGTGAGTTCCCTCAGAAGCAAAGTGACAGTGACTCTTGATTGAGATGGAACAGGAAGCACTAAAGGCCAACGTTGAAAGGAGCCCTCTAGGATGTGTCCATGTCAATGTGCAATAGAATGTCAATTGCATTACTCATTTCTTGTCTGCAGCCTCAGTTTCTGGCAGTTTCAGTTATCAAAGGTCAAATAAGGTCCAAAATATTAAATAAAAATTTCAAGAAAAAACCCCAATTCTTCAGTTTTAGATGGAGTGCCTTAGCACTGAGATGCTAACCTGGTCACTCTGATACAGACACGGTAGCAAGTGGCTAATGATGGTCAGTGTCCACAATGAAGATTCGCTGAGTTGAGTGTTGATTTACATCCCAGGCGAAAAGAAGTGGGGAGGCAGGAATTTTCACCGTACTGCTCTGAATGCCACCCTGGGGATCCGTGCAGCTCCATAGGAGCCCATTGTTGTGCCCCAGTGTCCACATTACTCCCATCCATCACTGCAGCTGGTCAGAAGAGTATTGCATCATCTTTACCATTACAGAGGGGTGAGTACAGTGCAAGAATACATCATGAGAGAGCGTATTCCCCTAACTTCTCTTTTCATTAAAGTTGTGCTATTTTACTATTTTTAAAATTAAACCTCTTGTTCCTAATTTATAATTTAAATTTTATCATATGTACATATGTGTAGGAAAATACAGTGTATAAAGATTCAGTATTATCTAACCCTCTGAGGTAAGGAGAACCCTAAAGTAAAACAACATACTTGTGGCAGAATATCATCATGGTGTTAGACCTGGAATTACAGCTAGTACTCGGCAATAGCACTGCATTTAAGAAAGATTTGAAGGCTGAAATTAAAAGAATATAGGCTACTGAGTCAGTGGGAAGTCAAGCTCAAACTTTTCCCTGTATATGACCCCGAAGAATTTTTTTATATGTTCTTTCCCTATTGCCTTACTTATTAAAAAATGAGAACTAAAAAACTAACAACTCTATTACAATGACTGAAAAAAATTAAGCTTTAAGCAAAATGTCTAGAAAAATCATAAAATCCTAAAATGTTCAAAAGACCGATAATGCTAGGTGATTGAACAGAACTACAAAGAAATGCTCGGGTCTATCAGCAAATTCCTGTAATCCCAGCATTCTGGGAGGCTGAGGCAAGAGGATCCCAGGGCAACTTAGTGACTTACTGAGATCTTGTCTCAAAAAATAAACAAAATCTTGGGATGTGATTCAGTATAAGAATGGCTCTGGGTTTGACCTCTGTTATACTCCTACCAGAGTAAGAACTTTTAGATCTAAAATTCAGGGATTGGGAGAATATGGATATTATCATGAGTCATGAACAATAAATAAACTTTTGAGATGAATAAGGCAAACCAACAGGCAGGTCAACTATCCATGACTCTCCTTGGGCAACGCCCCAGACCCCAAATGGGTTTGTGAAACTCTGTGGCATGGGCGGGCGGCATTTTATCTGCTTTCACTGCCCATAAGAACAGAGTGCACATTAACAGTTTGCTATTTTATTCTACACAGCTCCGCCATCAATGCCAGAAAATAAATTTGCCAAAAGATAGTAGTTTACTGCCAGGTAAAGAACTGAGAAAATAGGAGAAAAGAGATGCAGGTTTTACGAAAAGCTTTAAATGGACATATTGACTAATTCTAGTTAATTTTAGATCCTGTCACAGAGGCACAGCATTGGTTTTGTCCTTCATATATTGACATTGTTATGTAGCTTTAGAAAATATTTCTCAGAAAAATGTCATGGGGTTTTCTCTGTTTTTCTTTACATTGCTACTGTTCACTGGTCTGTCTTAATTCAAGTTCTCTGTAACCAATGTTTACATATCCCCTTATACAAATATTCCACCTCAGGTCTGTTCTTTGCTCTTTCTTTTTTTTTAGTGCAGAACACATTGTGTATAGACTTTCTTTCTGAAAAAACAGCATTCCATATATCTGGAAAATATTCTGAACCACATGGCTCCAGTGGGAACTTTTACCCTCTTGGAATTATTCCTTAGAAGTAAACACCATATCTAAGATATGCTTACCCAAGGGGCTGAGGGCTTAGCTCAGCAGCACAAGTGCCTGTGTGGTTGTCAGTTCAATCCTCAGTACAAAAAAAAAACAAAAAAACAAAAAAACAAGACAACAACAACAACAAAACTCTTATGCAGGTGCAGCAGTTAGGCTACACTGTCAACTGGATGGGCACTGGAGTGAAGCCTTGACTTGCGGCTCTAGGTGTGACCTCTTGACTTCTCTGTCTGGTAATGTTCCCCGTCTCGGTTTTTCACATCCTGTGAACTGAGAAATTTTATTCTGTTGTGTCCTTTAGCCATGATGTTCCTGCCTTGAAGCCTGCCTACCAGGGACTGAGTCCCCTGAAACTATGAGCTAAATGAAACGTTTCCACCCTTAAGTTGCTAGTATCTATATTTTATCCAGTGATGGGAAAGTTAATGCACCAGGCATGTCATCTGACTCAAAGTGGACCAATCCGTGCGTTTTTCCTGTTCTTCCTTTCTGGTGGTAGAGATAAAAGATAAAGTTTTCCATAGTCTTGGCCATAACAAGGTTGAAGAAGCTAATCTGGTGTACATAATAAAGAAGGAGGAGCATTCAGATGTGGCAGATGAATGGATGTAATGGAGAAAAAATTAGCGGGGAAGTGGAAAGAGATATGGGAATGAAACAAAATTGAATGGATGGTGGAGGAGAACAGGAGGGGAAGACAGTGGTAGACAGATGGGTCTATGAAATTTCCCTTTTTTGCCTGTGAATTCTTCCAAAATTAGGTTCATATCACTAGTAGTAGGGTATATTTTCACAGTCACACCTCAGTTTTGGAAATTTATACAAAAATTTTTGTAGCAACCATACTTTTCATGTTCTAGTTTTGCTAACATCTTTTTAGAAGAGGCTTATGTATTCCTTTTTCATATAATGCAGTTCACAGTTTAGTCTCAAAGAATTACTAAGTACTGCTCTCAACTATTTCTTACCTTCAGAGGCATGCAATATTACTTATGTGCATAAATCATTCACTTCCACCGCTGACCTAAGGAAAGCAAATTGTAAACAAGTTAGAATAATAAGTTTCTGGAAATATTCTTGCCTCTCTGGAAGACATAATTTATTTTAATATTTTCTATAGATTTTCGTATTTTGATTCTTATATTCTAACTTCATCTAAATTTCATATTAGCAAGACAATTTTGCTCATGCATTTATACAGCCTATCCACACTTTCTCTGAGTCTTTCAAATTAAATAGTGTTCTAATATAATGAATCGTGCAGTAATCACTAACTTGCCTGTGACTCTCCCTGAATTAGTAAAATTACTGAACAAATGAGCAAGCATATTACATGCTTAATATTTTGTCAGTTCCGTTCAATTAAATATCTGATTATAGCACTTAAAATGGCAGTTTAAGAATGTTAAAATATTGCAGAACTTTAAGGAAAAGGTATCAAATGAATTGATTTACACTTTTCTACTATGATTATAATTTTATCACATTGAATATCTTTCCATTTCTAGTGAATGGTGTTTGTCTAATTCAACACTTTTTTAAAAATCAGATGGAAATAAAAATAAAAAAAACCTTGTGTTTTAATTATGGAGAATGTCATCGGGAATCATGCTTTCTGTGACATATTCAGGATATGGCAATGTTTACTACATTAAAAGTGCCATTATTATGAGAGATAGATTAATTCTTACAAATGAAGTAGGAGTTCATAACTAAGTAGCTATTTCTTACTTGACCGAAATATTTCTTTTCTTTTTGCTGTAGCCAATCTTTTTTTAAAAAAGGAGATGACAGGAGAGGGAAAATATTTCCTGGAAAGAAAACAGTATCAAAAGTAATGAAGTTTGAAGTTTGTTAGAACATGACAAATCTGGCTCTCTAACCATATGGAAAACAATTCAGAAATGTACTTTGTGTATTAAACTTGGGCTTGATCATGAAAAACATATATCATGTTAAGAAATTTGGAGCTAGATCAGGACAATTCACATGTTTAAGTATGAGATATATAGGATAAGACTTGCAGTTTACAATAACTTTGGACACTGGGTAAAGGAGTATTTAATGGTTTGCAAAAAGTACCAGGTCCAAGGACTCTAGTGTGGGACATATTGCTTTGTGGAAGTGGGATTTGTGGACAGAGTATGAAAGGAACAATAGACAGTGAAAAATCATGCATCATAGAGAGAAATTCGTAAATGTGTTTGAAGTTAGCAACACAGAAATATCATTGAGCTCAACATTTATGTTAACATGTCTTTTTCCATCCTAAGGAACAATGAAAGTAAAAGCCAAAGTGTATGTGGAGGTAGCGCCAGTAGATATTTCATAGGACTTAGATGGAAGATAAATATTTTAGAGTAAACAGAGATAACTAAACTTCTCATGTTTGCCTAGACACACAGTGCCTAGAAAATCTGAAGGCAAATGCTGAAGCCAAGACAAGGCAGAAATGCTCTGCCATGCCTTCAATAAAACTTTCATCAATATTTATCTCTATTTAGTATAAGCTTGTTTTGCTGCAGTTCTCACATTAAGTTTATTTTTTTTAATTTTTTAAAAATTTTATTTAAAGAGAAAACAAAACAGAAAAAATGGTAGCAATGATATAAAATTCCAAGGGAAAAAAGAAAAGGACAAAAAACACTAAGAAATCATTTCATGATAACTTACATACTGTCATCTTGGAAATAGTTGTTCAAGTTACAAAGTTAAAACATACAAAGTACACATTCAAGCAATGAGACTATTAAGTTTTGCTTGACAATCTAACAAAAACAGTAATATGGTCATCTATCTTACACAGTTAAAGATACATGCAATTATATCTTTTAGAGCACTTTCTTTTCCTCTCTTTTTTACAGTAGCAATTACACATTTTGGGTTTTATTAATCCTACATTTCTTATTACATTTTACACTAGAGACACAATGCGATATTTATAAATATGATTCTTATTTATTTCACTAATGAGGATAGTCTCAAGTTGTCTCCATTTACCTATGAAGGTCTCAAAGTCATCCTTCATAGCTGAGTAATACTCCATTGTATAAAAATACCACATTTTTTTCATCCACTCTGTGGTTGATGGGCATCTTGGTTGTTTCCAAGATTTAGCTATTACAAATTGTGCTGCTATAAACATGGGTGCACATATATCACTGTGATATGACCTTTACAGTTTTCCTGCGAAAATACCCAGGAGGGGAATAGCTGGGTTGAAAGGAGCTTCCAGGCCTAGTCTTCTGAGAATTCTCTATACTGATTTCCATAGTGGTTGCACCAGTCTACACTCCCACCAACAGTGGAGCTGTGTTCCTTTTCCCCCCGCAGGCTCGCCAACATTTCAAATTAAGTTTAAAATTCAGTGTCTCTATTATTCTGTGTTAGCTACAGAAAGAAAACAAACCACAATACAATCAAAAAGTGAAAACAGGAATCTCAGAACTAATTCCCTGAACCATCATGGAACCAGTGACAAAACTACTGCAGGTCTTGACCTATTGTGGCATGAAATTAGGGTGCAGCATTGCAAGCAGATTTAGCATAGATTTTTAAGATTGGAAGAGATCACATAGGGGAGTGAACCAACCTTTATGTGGGACCAGAATCCCCCAGAATCCTGACAAATGTGTAGCCAGTATTGTTCCATCTAT
>PVJX010031024.1:0-21546 GCA_004027295.1 Dolichotis patagonum
TGTGTAAGTATATTATGTTATAAATAGTATAGTATATATATGTATACTGAAGTAGTGTTTACATGGTTTCTAAAGTCATTTTCTTAAATACAAATATAAGATACCATTTGACTGTATTCTGTTCAGTATGAGAATAAATTTGTTCATTTCTGAGTGTGTGTTGTGCTTTTATTAAATTACTGTCTAACTGGTTTCCATCTACTTTCAAGATTACCTTAATAGAAAAGAACATTACTGCCCCAGGTCATGTTTCCTCATATAAATGAATTAGGTACATTTATTTTCTTATTGCTCTTTTAGGCAGATTTGATCTAGCAGAAGCATTTTCTGTAGTTAACATTGGTTAAGAAGCACTATATCTATTACCATTAGTGATCATGTCACCTGTCTACCATGACTTAATGAGTAGATTTGCTTTCCTCAATTCCAAAATAGCCTCAACAAAACAGACTTAGGCATACTTAGATGCTAATGAAATTAGGTTACTCCATTTTTGTAAGTGGATCAAAACCATGTTTTTTCTTTGAAAATTGAAAACATGATTGCATGGTTAGCAGCTGTCATTCTAATTTAAGATGAGATATGCAGTGTGATAGAAAAAGCAGAATGCTTCTTCAGTGTTCCAGAAAAAACAGCAGTTATCTGTTTACCTGAAACAGGCTCATTTTATATTAATCAAATAAACAATTTTTGGAGGTCTAAAATCATACCCTTTTCTCTGACTGTAGGGAAAGATGACAGTTAGTATTCCACAGCATCTTTGTTCTAAAGAGCTTCCAGTATTATAAGCACATTATGGCATTTTAAGCCTTTTTGTCCTAAGACCACTGGACTATGTTCCACATGGTATAAGGTTATTAGGAATCATCTGTGTCAAAAGCCTGAGAAAAAGCGTATTATCCTGGTGACCCTTTCTGCCTCATCTGGACAGAGTCACAGGAATGACATTTTAAAAAATATTGGGTTAAAGAATTAACAGTTTGTTAAGGTCTTTTCTTTATCCCAGTATGTATTTCCTATGTTTTAAAAAATCTCTTCTTTGCAGACTGTCCAATTATCATCCCAATATCAGTGCTGTCTGACTTTCCTAGGCAGATGGAGCCAAGATGGATATGGAAGAGAGGGGACAAATGGCAACGGCTTTGTCTTGAATATCATCAAGCAGAATGGAGCCATTATGTGTTAAAGTAGCCTAAATTCTATTTATTGAGGCTCTGCAGGGACAAGAAGGATGAATGAAAAATTTGCTTTTAGTCCTAATCACCTAAAATGGGAATGGGAAAACCTCATTTAATTTACGGATTTTTTGGTTAAAGATATTTGAGATATTGAAGGAAAAATAAAATTAAACCTACAAATATGCATTGTGCAACTCTCAATATGCTAACTATGCACGCTTTAATTTTATCTTCTGAAAAACTCTATGTGTGTGTGATGTGTGTGATGTACTTTTAAGGTAACTTTGCATTACTATTTTTGACCAATTTACAAGATAACTGGAGCTGAAAAAAATTAAACAATTTTATCAAGCACTTTAAATTGTTCTCTTTCCCCTGTTCGGCCACTCATAGTGCATTAACTTTCACCTTTACACACCTATCATAAAATTGTAGCATCTCAAAAAAACTATGTCTAGCTAGATTACAAAAGTTAAGGATTTTCTTAGAATCCCATATGACACATCTGACTTGGTTCTGAACAGTTCTTAAGGGGAAACAAGCTACTAGCATTGGTGACGCTACTAGCATTGGTTTATAGTACTCATAATTCATCCTCTGGAGTATTCACTTCTATGTCTATGAATAAGGACTCTTCATCTCCAGTACTTTTAGTAAGAAAGGATGAAGGATAATAATGTCCAGACAGCAATAGGCATGCTGGGACCTGCCACACCAGATAGGGCTCTGTGGAAAGGATTTTCTGCTTAGAGGCAGGTTTATTTACTTATTATTTTCTTGCAAAACGTTAAAGCATAAGCCTCTCAGGAAACTGTAACCTCTAGATGACTCTGGGAAAAATTAATGCAAGTAACTAATATATTCTCCTAGATATTCACACCCATGTCAAAATACTCTTAACTGTAAGCACAGCTTCCTCTGATAATAGATAAGTGTGTGTCTAACCCAAAGAGAATTCACCAAAGGAATGAAAGATTAAAGGATAAAAGAATACAAACTATTTAAGTGATAAGGCATCTTCACTATTAAAGCTTCTATGAAGAAATACTTACCATAAAAGCAATCACTAAGATGGGTATTAATCACAACACTCTGAAAATCTGAGTCGAGAGAGTTACAAGTTCAAGCCCAAGTTAGAAAACTTAGTAAGACCATGTAAAACAAACAAAAAACAGAGGTAACCATTAATGACAATGAATTTGGCAGATTTAAGAGTCATAGTCATGTTAAAAGGATGTGTCACTGTATAAACTAGATGGGGCAACTGATTTTCACAAGCAGCTCCTAAATTTCAATGAATTGATAGCAAATATGTTTACTCTTTGCATATAGTACAGTCTAGAATGACTCTTTCAAGCAAAGAAGTGAAATCCAGGTTCTTTCTCTCTTGTGAACCTACCATTTTGCAGTTTCTGGATGACTCTGACAGCATCATGTTTCCAGGAGGCGAAAGAGAATGAGGAACCTCACATACCGTAGTCCTCACTTGTCTGTCTACCTGGGCAGGGGAACTTGGGACATTAGTATTCAACCAACTTTGACTGCCTGCATAATTCAGTTTGTTAAGCACAGATTTCAGAAGAACTTGCAGGCAGACAACTGAGAAAGAAGGATGAGAGTTGACTTTGGAGGGAGGATTTTACAGAGAAATATACACAACCATTCAACATCTTTTTCAATTCAATATGTTTGAAAGATTTGCAACTTAAAAGGTAATGTAGGACATTATTTTTATTGACCATAGAAAATCAGAGTGTAAAGAAGGTACTGTAAGTTCATTAGCAGAAGATAGACATTGTTACAGAGATTCCACATAAAGTTTGATGATCTGTATCAGTGTGAAGAGTCAGAAGAAATAGTGAGTTTCTCCTATTTTATAGCAATCATCAAAATTTGCCATTATCCCTCACTGGGATCTTCTTTATTATGAAAGTAATTAGTTTGAAAGGCAAGATAAGAAGAAAGGGAAGACAGAGTGGAAATTTTCATTTTTGCTAATGTTATGGACTGATAAAGAGAAAAATCTCTCCTTGTGGAGAAAGAAACTTCTAAATATGGAGGATACAATGAAAATTTTAAAAAGCTAACTGCATTTCCATAAGATAAAGCTCTGAAAGCTGTTTAAGTGGGTGAATTTCCTAAAGCTAAATTGGTGGTAGGACAGGGTAAGATTTGGAACTTATGACCACTAAATGAAGAGAGAAAAATGAAATAAAGATACCCAATCAACAACAAAAATGTAAACAGGATAAAGAAAAGCAGAGAAAAAATTAAGACAGAAGAAATTGCAGTAGAAACAAAAAAATCAAAAATCTTCATAAATATAAACATACCAAATTCATCAGTTATGAAATATTATTGTGTCACATGCAATGGTTTTATCTAAGCTAAAGAAGGCTTTTACTGTAAAAGGAAAATTATAAATGAGTCAGATGCTTGCATGAAGAATGGAATGGCTTAGAGTAAGATCCCTGTATTCCTGGGTTCAGCTAATCTTGGTTCAAGTATATTGGAAAAAACTTGTGTCTGCACTAACATATGTAGTTATTATGCCCTAAACAATATGACAGCCTTTTGTCTTTCCTTTTCTTTTTCTCTTTCTCTCCTTTCGCGGTATTAGAGATTGAATCGAATACTTCACAAGACCTGCATCCCCAGTGATTTTATTTCTTATTTTGAGAAAAAGTCTTGCGAAGTCATTAAGTTGCTCAGGCTGGTTTTAAAGTTCTAATCATTCTTCAGTCTCCCAGACTGATGGTGTCATGGCCACGTGCATCCATATCTGACCTTATAGAAGCTATTTATATAGTTCTTACATTGCATTTGAGTATAAGAAATAATCTAGAAGTGATTTAAAATATGCAGGAGGATTGGCCAAGTTACAGTATAGAAAGCTATTACCTTGTGAATTTTGTATATGCAACTAAGGCATCTTAAGAGTTTGAAATGGGATATGTGGCTCCAGAATCAGTGTCCTGCAAATAAAGGGACAACTTAATTAATGTAAGAAATAGACTCCAGGAGAAACAAAAAAGACAGAATTAAAAAGTTTACTGCATAATGATAAAAGTTTCACCTTCAAGAAGAGGACATAGCAATTCTGAACTAGAATGTGTCTACCATATAACAAATATTTATGGGAAAAAATTATGGATTGATAAAAAATTGAAAACTCTCTCTTTGGAAGAAATTTTATTACCTATATTTCAATCGACTACAGATAAAATTCATACGGATGATTTGGACAATACAATTAACAAAGATGTCTAATGAGCATATCAAGAAAAGTGAAAGACATTCCCTTAAATTATTCTACTATAAAATGTAATTATGGAAATTAATTAATTCATATAGCATAATTAAAATAAATCAAAATATTGAATATCAACATAATAATTTTTAAAATAAATTGATATAGAACAAGTATCAGACAAATCTGAAATTTTATCATATAAAAATTCCAGTCAAAAATTTATAAAATAAAATAAAATAAAACCAAAGATGGTAGAGATAGAATAAGAAAAAATTAATGTAAAATTAATAAATCAAGACAATAAGGGTACAAAAAGAATAAAAACAAATCCAATATTGTCTATGAAATGGCTAATAAAGTAGTCATATCTGGAAGGCTTTTTCCAAGTAAAAAGAAAGAGAACACACAAATAGATAATATTAGGAATAACAAAGGAATCTAATTATATATCATATACTATTTTATATATACAAATGACCGGGTACACACACACAAACATGCACATATACATACATAAAAAATTCTTGGTTAAATGCTCTTGTTAAACTAGAGGGAGAAAGAAATTTTCTTAACTATTATTGATCCACCAAAACCTATTGGAAATGTCATGAGCTGGCAGTGAAATGTTAAAACTACTTCATTTGAAATCAACTTCAACAAAGGATATTTGTTATTAATGATTCAGTGTGAAGTTTTATTGAAAGTTCTAGTAAGTAAAAGAGAAATAAAAGAATAGATTTTCAAAAAGAAGAAACTCTTTGCTACCTTTGAACCGATAAGTAATTGTCAAGAAAAATTGTGGATAAATGATCAGAAATCAAATTATCAATTAGTTTTATAATCTAAAAATAATTCACTATACCTGAAAGCATGTTTTGAAGGTGTAAACTTCAAAAATATACCACATAGAGTAACAGCAAAAATTATAGAGTGCATAAGAATAATTCATTCATAATAGTAAGAGAAACTATTTGGAGCAAAGTATATTTTACTGAAAGATATTAAAAAATTACTATGTAAGAATCAAAATTCATGAAGAAATGTTCTATTTTCAAGCAAAGAATAAGTAATATAATAACAACATCAATTCTTTACTAAATCTATTTATAAAAGTAATACAATATACTTAATACATTATTGATAATGTTGATAAGCTTCTAGAGAACTTGATAGAGTAGTTATAAAAATGCAATGAGATAGAGTAAATGTATAAAAGATAAAACATTTCAAAAGAAGTGATGTAATTTTGAAGAAGAAATGCCAAGTGGTACATGCATCATACCAGATGGTAGGATTTGTAAAGTTTTATTTAAAAATATGGAATGAAATCAGGTCAAAAACAGACAAATTGATTCATAGTAAAGATATATGGGACTCAAGAATTGACTCATAGAAACTTGAAAAATGATAAAATCAGCTCTACAGATAGGCACACACAAAATCTAGAATAAAGAGAGTGAACATCTTGTGGGTAAGTTAAGAGTAAAATATTTGGGGATGAAGGAGGGATTTTTTTTAACAAAACAAAACATAAAGGCTAAAGGAAATGATTAAAACATTTAATAATGTTGAAATGTCTGTATAGCAAAAGACAAAATGTAAAAAGACCATGCTAGCCTGTGAGAAGATATTTGGGATGCCAAAAATGAGGAATTAGGAGTGAGATGAAATCTCAATGTTGTTTTAATTTGTATTTCTCAAATGACCAGTGATGGTGAACATTTCTTCATGTATTTATTTGCCATTTGTATATCTTTATCTGAGAACTGTGTGTTCATCTCAGATGCCCATTTTTGGAGAGGGTCTTTGAATTTGGGGGGCTTGATGTTTTCCAAAATGCGTAATTGCTACTGTAAAAAAGAGAGGAAAAGAAAGTTCTCTAAAGGATATAACTGCATGTATGTTTTAATTGTGTAAGATGGAGGACCATATTACTGTTTTTGTTAGATTGTGGAGCAGAACTGTTAACAGTCTCACTGTTTGAATGTCTACTTTGTATGCTTTAATTTTGTAACTTGAACAACTATTTCCAAGATGACAGAATGTAATTTATCAGGTAGTGATTTCTTAGTGTGTTTTGTTCTTTTCTTTTTTCCCCTGGAATTCTGTATTATTGCTACCCTTTTTTCTGTTGTTTTGTTTTGTTTTTCTTTAAATAAAATTAAATAACTTTAAAAAATGAGGAGTCAGTATTCCAAATGTATTTGTGGAAAACTACAAATCAAAAAGAAACCAACTCAGTAGAAAAAGAGAAAGATATTTTAAAAAGCAATTCACAGAAGGAGAAACACAAATGGTTATACAGCACAAGAAAAAATGCTTGGCCTCATTAGAAAGCCGTGAAATGAAAATTGAAGGCAAAAGGAGATTTCATGTCTCAGACTCAAACTGAGAAAAATCTAAATAGTATCACAATAACTCATGCTACTGAGGATGCACAACTGAAAATTTCTCTTCTGTTTGGAAAGTATAAATTGCTTAAGCATGATGGAGAGCTGTTTGTTACTGTCTGGTAGACTTGAGATATATGGTTTTGTTCCAGAAAATTCTACCTCTAAACATATATATGCATGTATCTTACAAATTAAGGAGACATGTACAAGAGTGATTATCATAGCAGTGTCTATGGTAAGTAATTGTAATAATAAAACTTTCACAACAGGAGAGCAATAGATAAATTCTGATGTAGACAACAAAAGTAACATTAACACCAGCGACAAATGAGCCTTTGAGCATTAGTTCATAGACTTAATGACTCACAAATATGTTGAGAAAGGAACAGGGAGTTTTCAAGGTATTTACAATACTCTGTGATTCATAGAAAATTTAAAAGATTATAATATAGTGTATCCTAATGATTTGTTAATATATCTATATGCCATATATTATGGCTTAGGTTTCATAAACAGATGATGGCTTAGGTTTCTTAAACATGGAGTAAAAAGACACAGAAATGTATAGGAATAAAGGAAATAAATTCCCCGCAAGGATAGCTCCATAAAGGACACAGAGAAAGTATTTAGGGAAGGATTCCACCGTATTTATAACACTGGACACAGGAGCACATGGTTGTTTATGTTATTATGTATACCTTGTGTACTTCAGAGAATTACAACTTTTTGTTCAAAAGGTTACAGATAATGAAATGAACAATAGAAAAAAGACATCTGACATTTCACTTTTTTTGAACAGTAACTCAGGCCCAGCTAACGGAAATAACTTAGCTCTAACAGTAACTGGTTCAGGGCAAAATAACTGAAATCCATGTGGGTGATTCCAATTCTAGTGACTTAATCACTCCCATTGTCAAGAAATATTAGAGAAAAGCAATGTTTAATGTCTTGTTTTGCAATTAGGCCATTTGGTTATGAAAAAAAGTGTCATTCATTGTTTTGGGTATGAGAATCAGAAAATAAATCAGTGTTTCTTCTACCATATCATTACACCACAGACATACTTAATAAAAATGACTCACGTCTTTGTGATTTTTAAAACTCACGTACAGATAAACGTGACATATCTGTGACCCTTAGTCTTGATATGCCACTTCACTGGATTAAGAAATACCTAGATTTGTAAAACAAGCTTCTGGGTGTGCGTGGGTGGGTTGCGGGCATGGTTGGAGGTACTATCCGTGTTTCCCTTCCCATGCTGTCCCTGGGCTGTCCTCTGGCTGCCCAGAATTAAGCAGCTTTGCTCCACTACACCAGTCCACCATGATGTACTCTCCTTGGAGCCAGCGGACGATGGACTGAACCCTTCTAGACTGTGAGTCACAGTAAGCTTTTCCTCCTTTCAGTTATGATTTTCACATATTGTGCCTAGCAGTCAGAAAGGTGACTAAATGGTGCCAAAATTTTTAGAGATAACTTGCTTGTTTAAAAATTATCCAGTAGCTGATTATTATACAATGTTTCCTTCTGCCAACTGAAGAAAGGGAGAGCTCTTTCTACTCATGCAATTGAATGATGACTTCACTGTCTGTTCAGAGGAGCTGTGAAAATACATGTGATGTTGTTTATGTGTTACTATCATGTACATAAAACAATTACTTATATTAATATAAAAGCATAAATGCATATGTGCACATATACAGGTTAAATTGATATCAGAGAAGGCCATTAACTATGAATATTTAATTTAAAGGAGCGTAAAGTGTTGGGAAGGAGCATAGACCATCCCTAATATTAAATAAAATCCACCAGTTAAGGCAGCAGCCCTAGAAGACACAGGATTTGTTTCCACAGACAGAGTGGGCGTGGCGCTGTCTGATCTTCCCTAGGAGGCAGCTCCAGTCATGCAGGCATTCATCCTGCATTCCGTATGCTAAACTGTGTCTGTCTGAGCAGAAGGCAGCTGTTAGAGCTCCTTACCTTAGTCCCTGAGCACAAACACATCCTCTTTGCCAACTCACTCTACTGTGATAGGTCTTGTTATGTGAAGGTGTCTCCTCTTCACACTTTCAGTTATCAACTGTGTGTTTGTTCCTTGTGGTTTTGGTGCATCAAGGTGGAGTGGAAGGGTAAAAAACATAATTGTGTAGGAATTCTGAGAAGCTTGTGGGTGAGGAGCAATGAGTAGACCTTATTTAGAATTTGTCAAAATTCAAACTCGGCAGAATTAAAAAGTCTATCAGAATTTCTGGAATTAACAGAACAAACATGGAATGAAAGTGGAAGGAACACAATTAAATGTATTCTTACTAGTCCATACCTCTACCCAGGTGGTAGAGGGGGGAAAATATTTTATATATAACTTTAAAATGTAATATTGGGAATTCTCACATGCAACAAGTGATTTAAACACAATGCAAAGAATGTGTAGAAAATTCCTCATTCCTCCATGTGAAGTTTTCTCTTTCCTGGGCATTTCTAGCATCCCACTGTAGAGCAGATGAAAGTAGCAGGGCAGGCACCAGGACTGCTCTGTAGGAAAGGAAAGCTACCTCTCACTTTTTCCTTAACTGAAAGAAACTTGGGACTCAGAAAATCAAGGTGTCTCTTAATTGCAGTATCTGAGCCTCAGATCTCCACCCGGGAAGCAGAGGAGACTTGTTTAGTAAGCCACCTCTCTTGCTGGAGTAGTATTTTATAGTGTATATGTAGCCCATTTTCTTTATCAGTTCATCTGTTAATCGGCATACCCATAGTTCCATGATTTAGCTTTTGTGAGCTGTAGTGCCATAACATGAGTACACATGTTATCTCTGTGGTGTGATGATTTTAGCTCCTTTGGGAAGGGACTCAGAAACAGTATGGTTCAATCAAATGGAATTTCTATTTTTAGTATTCTGAGGAATCTCCATGCTGATTTTCCTAATGGTTGTACTGGTTTACATACCACCAACAGTGTAGAAGTGTTCCCTACTCCCCATAACTCCACCAGCATTTGTTGTGTTTTGGGTCTATGCTAATAGCTGTTCTTTCTGGAGTAACATGAAGTCAATGCTGTTTCGACTTGCAGTCATCTAATGATTAAAGATGCTGAATAGTTTTTCATGTATATTTTGGCTATTTGTACTTCTTCTGATAAATGTCCATACATTTTAATTATCCATTTTTTATTGGGTCTTTTATCTTTGGGGGTCTATTTTTTTCTGTGTTCTATATAGTATTCTAGATACTACTCCTCTGTTTGAGAAGTAATTAGCAAATTTTCTCCTCTTTTTTGTAAGTTGTGTCTTCAATCTGTTCATTATTTCATTTGCTCTACAGAGCTTTTTAAATTTGATATAGACCAATTAGTTGATTGTTAGTGAATTTCTTGTGAAACTGAAGTTCTGATCAGGAAGTCCTTGCCTATGCCTATGTTTTACCATTTTTTTTCTCAGCAGATTCAGTGTTTCTGCTTTTATATCTGGAGTTTTGTTATGTTTTGATTATATTTTAGTTCAGGTTAAAACATACAGATTTACATTCATTTTTATTTATTTGGATAACTAGTTTTCTTGGCCCTATTTGTTAAAGTGACTATCTTTCCTCCACTGTATGGTATTGGCTCCTTTGTTGAAAATCAGATGGCAGAAGGTCCTTGAAGTTGTTTCTGTATGCTCTATTCTACTCCAACCTGTCTATTGTGCAAATTTATGTTCTTTTTTATTGCCATAGCTTTGTAGTATAATTTGAGATCCAGAACTGTAATCTCTCTTATTCTGCTCTTGCTTGGAATTACTTTGGCTATTCTGGTTTCTTTGGGTTCCATATGAATTTAGGATTGATTTTTCTAATTCAGTGAAAAATACTGTTGGTGTTTTGAGTGTAACTGTATTAAATCTATACACCATTTGGTAACATGGAAATTTTGACAATATTGGCAATACTGATGGTGTTTTGACTGTAACTGTATTAAATCTATACACCATTTGGTAGTATGGCAATTTTGACAATATTGGCTTTTCCTATTCAATAATAAGGAATAATGTTATTCCATTTTTAAATGTCCTCTTCAATTTCTTTTTTCACAGCCCTGCAGCTTTCATTGTAGAGATCTTTAATTTCCTTTGTTAAATTAATTCTTAGATATTTAATTTTCTGAAGCTATTACAAATGAGATTGTTTTCCTGATTTGTTTCTTGATGGATTCATTGTTGTTGTACAGGAATACTTTGGGTTCTTGTCTGTTTTTTTTTTGTATCCAGCCACTTTCTGAATTTGTTTATTAGTTCTGAGAGTCTTCTAGAAAAATTTTATAAGTCTTCTTTGTAAAGCATCAGGTCATCTGCAAATAAAGATAGCCTGAATTCTTCATTTCCTATTAGAATCCCTTTTATTCTCCCTTGTCCAGTCTATCTGGCTACTCTTTTTTTTGTACCGGGGATTGAACTCATGACCTCACTTTGCCAAGCAGGCACTTATGTCACTGAGATATACCCCTGACCCTTTTTTTGTCTTTTTGAGACAAGGTCTCATATGCAGCTCAGGCTGGCCTTGAGCTCACTTGTAGCCCAGGCTGGTCTTGAACTTGCAATGATCTTCCTGCCTGAGTCTCCCAAATGCTGTGCCACCACACCCAGCTATCTGGCTACTCTTTCAAATGCTATATTGAATAGGAGTTGAGAGTGAACATGATTTGTTATGTTTCTGATTATAGAAGGGAAACGTTCATTTTTCCCCATTTTGTGTGATGTTGGCAGTGGGTTTGTCATAAATGACTTTTATCAGTTTGAAATATCAAAAGCTTTTTCTGCATCTATTGTAATGATCAGGTGGTAACTTTTATCCTTTTATTTTTAATGTGGTATATTTCATTTAGAGATTTATATGTGCTGAGCCATCCTAGCATTTCGGGAATGAAGTTGACAAGGTTACGGAGTGTGATCTTTGTAACTATTTGTTGCATTCTGTTTACCAGTACCTTGTGGAAGGTTTTGTATCTATGTGTACTAATAAAACTGTTTTTTAGTTTTCTTTTCTTTTTTGCAGATGTATGACTGGTTTTAATGTCATGCTTATAATTCAGTTTCAAATATGCTTTATTTAATAGTTATTTCTTTGACCCATGAATTATTTGACAATCATATTTGCTAACAACCATATAGGACTTGCTGGGTACTAAGTATTTTTTAATTTTTATTTAAAAAATTATTTTTGATATCAAGAATTGAACCCAGGACTCGTGGTTGTCAGGCAGGCACTGTGCCCTGAGCAATGTCCCTGGCCTTGGTGTTTTGAATTGTTCGTACAGTGAACCAGTTCATTTAATTATTGCATAGCTCAGTGACAAAATTACTCTAGTCTCATTTCACAAATGAAAGACTGAGCCATGAAAAGTTATGTAATTTTCCCAAAGTCACAGAATTACTAAGAGACAGTTTTGCAATTTTAATTTAGACAGTTGGCTCAACAGTACTGCAGCTAACAGAAGTATATAATACTCCTTTTTCGGAGTGTTTTTCAATTTTCCAGATAAGAAATGTAGAGCATTTAGGAAGGTTTCCTTTTATTGTGAACTTTTAGACTTGTATTATGAGTAGAAAATGAATTTAATATGAGAGAAATTGGGTATTCACTGAGATCAGATTTGTTTATTCTACTAATTGTCTAACTTTATAAATAATATGTATTTGCATACAAAGGACTGTTCTCTGTTATAGATAAGAGCATTTAATTAGATAAAAATATGAGCTTTTAATTAGAAGATAGGAACTGTTAATTAGATAGAAAAAATGGTACATATTTGAGAAAGAAGGAATGAATAATGTTCACAAGTCCTTTGAAGGGTACAAATAGTATAAAGAAAATTACTTCTACACGATTCAGCACTGCAGTTCCCAAATAGTGACTTCAGTGGAGTGGGTGAGGAGTAAGTACTGAGGCTCTGTAGATAAAAGAGGGAGATTCCTTTTCCAAATAAATTGTCCACACCTTTAAAGCAAGAAAATTTGCAATGCCTGGCAAGTTAGGAATGAGATAATTGGAGAAGTGAGTATCAGTTGTCATCATGGCAGGAGCAAAATACTTTACTCAAATTGAATAATTAGAGGCAAAATTAGATGGATTTCAAAGGAACAAGTTAGATGTATGGAGACTAAGACCAATGGTGTAAGGATTTTAACCTATTAAGATCGAGAGAGATTTCGTTGAAAGGAGTGTTCTAGCAAACCAGAGGTCCTAGTAATAGAACCTCTTTGATTGAAAGATGTAGGAAATGTTCAGATGAACATCCAGAGAGGGAAACTGGGGATCAAATCTCCCCTCTTATTCTCCTGTCTCCATTTGCTATTTTTGTGGTGCTTTACACTAAAACTAACTTGAAGACAGAAGACCAAGGACCAAAGGACCATTAATCTCCACAAGCAGAATGACCAGGATAGAACACACATCTAGGGGACAAACAGGAGACTCAGCATGATGGGGGTGCTCGTTGATGCCTCAAATAAACATGCATTTATCCTGTCTTCTATGCAGAGAATTTTCTGTATTCAAATAAAATTAACGGGATCAGTTTTTTTTTCTAGACAACAAAAATGAAGAGTTAGATGTGTGAAAGCCACATGTAATTCCCACAACGATGGTATAAACATATCTCAATACACAAATAACTGAACACAAGTAAAATGCAGCACAAAACTGGACACTCGATAAATATTTGGCTAACATTAATGATAGAGAGAAACTGTAGTACTCAAGTTTTAAAATTTATCAATTGGGCTTTTTTGGGGGGAGGGAAGATCTGAAGACATAGAAATCAGAGAAGCTTAGAGATTTACCAGGACTGAGTGCCTTTGCAGTCAACAATTGGCACTTAAACTTGCAAAATATTTGGAGCATGTGATTTTCTTTACTTGTTAGTTTTCCCACACTATAGAATTCTAGATTTTGCTAATTCAAGTGCCTGGCTCATTTTTCCCTCAGCATCCTTATGCGTTTCCTCCATGGATCAAATTCCGTGCCTTAATTAGCACACATTTGTCTTGAAAAAAAGTACCAAATTTTAAAAAGGCAAAAACAGATCAACGTTGTTTTAGCGTGAAGGCAAACAATTCTAGTATCTTCATTTCAGTTTCATTAACTAGGCATAATTAAAATACAGAGTTGTACAACAGAACTGAGAAGAAAAGCATGTTAATATTGACTTCAATATTTAAAAATCATAATTAAAATTTCTTGAGAATATTTAGGTGGTATTGCCTTAGTAGAAGTATTTTCAGCGTGGCCTATTCAGGAACAAGCAGAGAACAGAGTGAAAAGAAGATAAATTCTCTCAAAGAAATTTTATTCCATTTTACTTCCTAGTCTTGATGTACATTGAGAAATAAAAGATGGTAGGAAATTGTGTGTTGTGAAGGCAGGAGAGTTGGAGAAGCAAGGTGTAGAGAACCCCCCAGAAAGTTACTGAGATTTTGAAACATGAAGGAATTTCTAACAGTGTTAACTTCTTCCCTAACCTGCAGGAGTATAGGAATCTCCAGTGACCAGTCTTTATACTCATTGTGCAACTAAACAATTACAGAATAAATTTATACTTAAATATCATTATTTACCTAATTGCAAAATTTTTGGTGACATTATTAAACAGGTAAGATGATTGTAATTTGTCTCTTCCTCACTCATGACATGAAAGAAGTGTTTGAAAATGTGTTTTGATGGGCAAAAGGGTAGATTACTAGTAGATATTTACTGCTGCAGGATTAAATGTAAATCCTATTTTAAAATATACTACATTGGACTTGTCTCTAGCCAACAATTACATAGTCATAACACATAACTAAATGGGCATTTGACCTTTGTAATAGAGCTTCCAATTTTATTTTGATAAGAACTTTAAACATATCTAAAATTTATAATTATTCATTCAATTATTCTTTGTGAACAAATTATGAGCCAAGAAGGGTTTTGAATTTTGTTTATAAAGAAGTGAACAAGATCATTGATGTTTTCACAGACTTATCATTTACTGGTCATTAATATGACCAATGGGAAAGCAAACTCCTTCAGTTCAACCTCAAGGGAGCCCAACATGACTGCCACAGGAGCGTAGGCTTAAACCTTTCTTGTAATAACAGTGAAAGTGTCTGCTGCTGTGGACCTCACACATTGTTTCTAGTTGAGATTGACTGTAGGAAAAGTTTATCTTTGGTGTTTTCATGTTCTTCGTATTAGTACTTGTATAAGTCTGAATTTTATTACAGTACAAAATATCTGAGATACTGTATAAAGAGCAAAACATTTCTTTTGGCTCACAGTACTGAAGGTTTCAATGCATGACCAATTGGCTCCATTGCTATAGGCTTGCAGGAATGCAACATGGCAAGTCAGGGTGGAGGGAGTAGAGTTGTTTACCACACTGCCAGGATGAAAGAAAGAAAAAACATCCAAGAGACGTGGCTCCAGTATTTCCTTTAATAACACATCTTTTGATGACCAGTAGACTTATCCATGCCCAATCTCTTACAGTTTCCACCACTTTAAATAGTGTCACGGTAAGCCTTTGACATACAGACCTTTGGATACATTTAAGATCCTACTGCTAATGTGTCTCCCTCCCTCACCTTCTTGAAGTCTCTTCCTTCTAATCTAGAGTCCATCTTGTACCTTGGTATTGCATAAAATTCCACAAAAAACTTCAAAGACAGATAACAGGTTTTAAAGCAACTTCTCAAAAATACATAAGCCTTTCAAAATTATAAGAACTAAAGTAAAATTATTTGACAGATAATTTGTATTTGAAATTTTTGGCATAAGGATTTTCTTTCATTAATTCTTCATTAAGTATAGGCAGATGCTTCCTCACAATTTTCATTTTGTTTTGAAATGAGCTTGTCTCTAACTTTAAATTGACATTTTTTGTTGCACCCTTGTATGATGTTTTTGACATTTTTGAAAGGCTCATAGAAACTCCACCCAAGTTAAAAATATTAATGAGTTCATCAAATTTTATTCTTATTAGTGATAAGCATGTTCTTAAAATGAATACTGTTGTTTTCAACACCCCAATCCCATCAGTGTTTCTCAAGTTCTTCCCACAAAACATTCTTAAGTATTAGGACTTAGTAAAGACTTTGGAAAAAGAAAACCCAAGCAGGATATCTCTGTGACATTCCAAGTCAAGAGTATTTATCAACAATAATTTCTATTTTTATAAATGTCTGCAATCATGTGAGTTTATAAAAAAAGAGTTGTCTATTTATCATAGTGAGTTCTTTTATGTTGTCTCATGCCAAGGGAAGGCAGAAGACTAATAATTTATCTTTCCACTCTGTATTTACTTTGAGAACAGTAATTTTCCAGAACTGATTAATGTGTGGGAAAATTATTTCTGTTAAATGTTTACATATTATATACAGAGAAGCTTCGATTTTACAGAGTATCTATTAAAATAAACATATTTGTATTTCTGTAAAGTCCCACCAATTAAAAGAAAACCAACTGGAATTAAAGATATGCTAATTTTGAAATTTTAATAGAAGCAAGTTGTGTTACTTTCACAGAAATATTTAGGAGTACTATCATTATAGATAAAATAATTTGTATGTACACAAATTTGTGTAATATAGTTTAATAAATAACAATAGTCTATATTAGCATCTTTCTAGAATAGTCAAATAATTCAAAGACTGCTTTGAAAATGTTCTCTCTCACACAAAAATGTATTTTATTGTAGCTATGGTAGCTTTAAATTTAAACCTATCTTATCATGAAATATAACTTTTAAAAAAAGTAAGCTTCAAATTTTTCACAAATATGTAGCCAATTTTTGAATGAATGCCAATTTTCAAACTTGTAAATGTTGTTTGATACTCTTAAAACCTCATGTAAAGCTCTACTTTATTTGCTTGAGTTCCTGGGAAAGCTTCATTAACTTGGATACTGTATATGTGATACATAGACTGTGTAATATGCATAAATCTCAAGCTGTGCTCATTATGTTTTTATGCTTAATGTGAAATTCCACAGGAATTTATAGATTCATCACAGTATCAAAAAGGAGATAACAGTTTGTAAATGAGCATTCAGATGCTATTGGATTATACTACCCTCTTATCCATGGATATGAATAATGGGAATACCCTTGAGTCAGCTTATCCACAAAACCATGTTTCTCCAAATAAAATTCTTGGCACAATATTTTTTTTCCAGAGTGCTTTCCTTTCCATCATTTATTAAGGCTTGGTTATAATAATGACCAGTTATTAGTCTCTCCTTATGTCTATACCTTTTAATACCTTATCTTGAAGTTCATCTTTCTAAAGGGGCAGAAAATATAGTGTTAGATTTTATCTAAGGCTTAAACCATGTGCTTTACTTTGCCAATAAGATTAAGTAGAAGTGGATCTGTTATGGTTTGTGTCTAGGTGTCCTCCCAAAGCCTCATGCAGTCATGGGTTTTTTTCAGAGATAGCTGAATCTAGAGTGTGTGATAATGGAATTAAGAGTGCATGATTAGTAAATCAGTCCTCTGATTGGTTTGGCATAGCTCTGGCTTGAATTAAGGTTGTGAGTGCTACACTTCATTACAGTATGTAGCTGGCATACAATATAAGGGATAGAAACAGTCTTGTTGTTGCCCTTCTTTGCATTGCTACCTTCTGAACCCCATGAATGGTTCTTCTATATTAGGCCCCTCTGCCATGCCATGCTGCCTTGCAGCCAATTGGTTATGGACTGAAACCTCTACAAACTGTGAGCTAAACAAACTTTTCCCCTTTAACTTTGGGTGTTGGGTATTTTGTCTCTGCAATGAGAAAAGTAACTAAGACAGGACCTATGGTGTTTCTACTTGTTTCTCTACATCTCTTTCATCATCAGCATGATAAATCTGAGTCCCAGCTGAGGCCAACCTGCATGAGCAGGTTACCCAGCAAGTCCTTTAGTTATAGTCAAGACACGGCTGCTTAGCAGAACCTCAAGCTGATTTCTACCCTTTGGACATAAAATGCTCACACAGTACTGTGATGTCCTGCCTTGTTATGCAGCAAATGTAACTGATACAGATAGGAAATTTTACAGATAAGAAAATTTATCACATTGAAAGCAGAAAAGCTTGTGTGATACTTCTCAAAACATAAGCCTTCCACTTCCTATATCAAAAGTCATTTTAGTGTGCTTGTAAGAATACAGACACTTTAGTCATGCCTTTGTCCTATTGACTTCTGAGCAAGTATGTGAAAATAGATATATAGTAGTAAATATTTAATATGATGGCAATTATTACAAACATTACAATTGTAGGCCAATAGTCTCTGGGCTCAATATCTGCAGAAAATATTTTCTTCTCTCTCAGCTTGTAGCAGCAGAAAACTTTCCAAGTAGTAGTGGACCATTTTTTGGAGACCTGTTTAAACCTCACTTTGTACTAGATTACTAAAAGCAAAGATAGGCTAAGAGTCACAGAGAGAAAAAATCCACACATAGAATCTTATGATCTGTTCATTAATTCATTTATGTCTGTTTATGTTTTATAAATACTGTGCAGTGATATCTCATTTCATGAATGCCTTTGTGAACAGTTTGGTTCACAAACAGAAGCATTTGGAAAAACTATGTTTTTCTTTGAGAACTCTGCATTGGGTGATGAATGTGATTGTGGTCATCTTTTCCAGAACCTTGGAATGCATTAAGTTTGGGAACTGAGGTACCACTATAAATTGATTTAAATTCTTGATGTATTTTTACACTATACACAGATTTACTGGCAAAATCACACATGACAAATGAATTATATTTTGGCTGAATAGTGTCTGTAATCTGAGATTTTTAGTCTCCTTACTATCATAAGAAAGCTATTTTCAATATTTTTCCCACCACACAAAAGATGTGGAAATTCTTGTCTTAGTTACTGTTTTCACTGCTGAGACAAAATATCTGAAACCTAAAGTTAAAGGAGGAAAGGTTTATTTAGCTCACAGTTTGTAGAGGTTTCAGTCCATAGCCAACTGGTTCCAAGGTAGGTGGCATGGCAAAGGAGCAATACAGTTCATGGTGGCAAAAGACAGCAAAAGCAAAAGGAGCAAGCCTCCTTTCCTCCCTTATATGCTATGCAGGCTATCCTTCTAGGGCAGGTGTGGCACTCACACCCCAACCCTAGACCTAGACAATGAATCAGTCACAAACTCAAGATTCAGCTATCTCTGAAAGCCCTCCACCATGACCGCATGAGGCTTTGTGAGGACATCCAACCACAAATCATAACACTTTTCCTTAGTCTTCCTGCTGTGTTGGCCTTCAGTATATCAAATGAGGCCTATCCACTTTGGGAGGAACAATTTACTTTCCTCATTCTACTATCTCAAGAAGTAGTCTTATATAGAAACAGCCCCATAGATACAGCCAGAATAATATTTAACCAAGTATGTTGGCACCTCATGCTCCAGTCAAGTTGACCAATGAAATACATCATAATTTTCATTAGATAGATATCTCTTATGCTTAACTATAAATATATAATTTCTAGAGATCAATGTTTCTGAGATGGAACAAGTTTTCTGCATACAGAATCTCATGTCTTTTTGTTAGAAATGACAAAAATCATTTTCAAACCTGGGTGCAAATAAAGTAAATCACCCAATGTAAACAGAGAAAAGGACAACTATGTTTCTTAGTTTTATTTCTATTTCTTCACAGTGAAGGTTCTGTTTGTTTGTTTATATAATGTCAAAATAAAGATAAAGATTATCTACTATATAAAGGAAGTACCAGGATCAAAGAAAAAACTCTGCCTTTAAAATCTTGCAGTTAGAATTGTACAATATTTATCTACAGTGAATTAATATTTGCAGTCTTATGATTAACTTTCCCTGATACCTGTAAGGTTTGTGATGCCTGATTGTTTTGCCAAATGTATACCAAAAAATAGAATTCTTAAATTAGTTTCAGATAAGATACCCATTTTTAAAGGCATATGGAGATAAATCCTGATTGGTTGTACTTTGCTCTTCAGTTAAATGTAATATTAAGTTTTTTGACCACCACAGGGTAGAGGAAGGTGCTGCACAGATTAAGCAGCCGAGCCTCACCCCAGCTAGCACTGCTGAGCTGGCCCATGCCCTTCTGGCCCCCTCAGCACCACCATAGCAGTACAGAGGAGACCACCGAGGTCCACCCCAGCTTGTGCTGCTGGGTGAGCCTGCGCACTGTTGCACCCTCTCTCCCCGCCACAGCATAGAGTAAGATGTCACAGAATCATTGACCTGTGGTGGATTGGCAGTGCTGGTTTGATGGGAGACTTGGTGGCTCCTTGTCCAGACAGAACACCCTGGTAGGTTCACTATGTGCCCAACAATCGCATGGACATAAACCACAGAGTAGGACCCTAGGAGGTACACTGCCAACAGTTGTGACTATTAGGACTAAGTAACCAGATATTGTCCCAGAAGGTGAAAATGACAAAATGAAAAACCGAAATGCAATCTCAAACATCTAGTCCATTAGGTGCAAGAACAGACAACAGAGAAATGGAGGAGTTTAAAAGCCATACACTGGAAATCTCTGAAAAGATAGTAAATGAAGTAAAGAAACAAATCCATGAGGCTATAGAGGAAATCAAATTGGATGTAATGGCTTACCTAAAGACAGAAGTAACAACCTTAGGGAAGGATTTGCTCAACATAGCCAGGGAAGAAATAGATAAAAAAAAATAGGAGCATGGGAAAGTGATTGAAACCTTGGATGAACAAGGTAGAAAACAAGCAGAATCCATGAAACAGTTTCAAAGAGATATCCAAGAAACAAAATATTATACTGAAAGCCGGCAAAACTGTTTAAATGAAGCTGAGGATAGAATTTCAGACCTTGAGGATAGGCTCACAGCTAGTGACCAAGAAAAGATAGAACTTATAAAAACAGCAAAGCAGCATAAAATGACAATGCAATAGCTTCAAGATGATGCCAAGAGAAACAATGTAAGAATAATAGGCATCAGTGAGAAGGCAGGAGACAACACAAAGGACTTAACTAAGCTATTCTCAGAAGTAATAATGGAAAATTTCCCAAATATGGAGAAAAATCTGACATACAAATAAGTGAGGTATATAGAATGCCAAACAATGATAACCAACATAAGTCTACGCTTAGACATATAATAATTAAGATTACAGACATACAACATAAAAACAGAACACTAAGAGCTGTTAGAGAAAAGACACAAATCGCCTATCAAGGAAAGCCTATTAGAATCACGGGAGACTTCTCAGCACAAACCTTCAGGTTAAGATGAGCTTGGAGTGAAGTATTTCAAGCCCTAAAAGAAAATAACTTTCAACCAAAGCTGATGTACCCAGAAAAACTGTCAATCCAACAGCCAACATTACACTAAATGGACGAAAACTGAAAGCCTTCACTGTAAAACCAGGAATAAGACAAGGATGTCCACTATCACCACTCCTATTCAATATAGTTCTAGAAATATTAGCCAGAGCAATAAGACAAGAGGGAGAAATAAAAGGAATAAAAATAGGCACAAAAGAAGTTAAATTATCTGTATTTGCAGATGGCATGACCCTCTACATAGAAAACCCCAAAAACTCCATTAAAAGACTACTAGAGGTAATAAACAAATTCAGCAGTGTAGCTGAATAAAAAGGCAACACTCAAAAATCAATAGCATTCCTGTACACAAACAAACAACGCTCTGAGAGAGAAATTATAGAAATATCACCTTTCATGATAGCATCTAAAA